>VDFB02297101.1:0-26144 GCA_007258455.2 Sequoia sempervirens | reverse complement strand
ATTTGGTAATTAAACCTCGATAATGAAAGATAATGGAAAATGACAAGGATTGATGAATGAACAAATCTATGTCACAAATCACCAAACCCTTAATGGTTGCCCTTAGAGAACTAAAGTTTAAAAAATCTCTCTAAGGATTGGATCTTTCTTGAATTGGCTTGAATAATTTCTTGATTTAATGCTTGAAACCTACATCACAATGCCAACTCCAAAACATAATATGAACACACATAACTTTGGTATGATGATGTGATCTTGATTGTTGTTGTAGATTCTTAATAAATTTGCTCTTCAATGTTCTTGACAATAATATTTGCTCTCGTGAAATTTCCTTAATGCTAGATTATATGAATTGATAAAATAATTATGTATTTATAGGTGCTTATCTAATTTCTCAAAAAAAAATTTCCAAAAACTGACATTTGAAACTTGAATTTGAATCATTAAAATGCCACCAAAAATATATTAAAAATTGGGTCTTGGCACTTAAGGACCCATTCACCCTTGGGAAAATGGGTCCTGGGACCTAAATCTAGGACACACAGCTTCCAAGGCATTTAAAATAATGCTAGGAATTTTTTGAATGTCCTCTTCTTAAAAAAATGGGAATAATAAGGCTTA
This sequence comes from Sequoia sempervirens, assembly GCA_007258455.2. Taxonomy (NCBI): domain Eukaryota; kingdom Viridiplantae; phylum Streptophyta; class Pinopsida; order Cupressales; family Cupressaceae; genus Sequoia; species Sequoia sempervirens. The sequence continues at coordinate 25,523 of VDFB02297101.1, read as the reverse complement.
GGAATGCATAATTTAGGCAATTAGAAGCTTAATTAAGTCCAATTAATTAAGGGGATGCAAATATTGTGTGAAAATGAAAAGGAGTACATTTTCCAACACTACAAGTGTTTCATCTTGTCTCTTCTAGATTTCAATAGGAGTTATCTTTTTCCCTCCTCCCAAAATCCTCCCCTCTCATCCCTCCCTTGATGTTAATTCTTAAAGACCTTTAAGAAATGTAACTGGCAAGTTTAAATCCATCTCTCACAAGCTATGTGAGCTTCCTCCATGACTCTCATGCATGTAGAATCATGTAATCATTCACAAGGCATGTGGTGTGGATGGAAGAGAGGGGGATATTTATTTTTTATTTTTTATTTTTTTCTTTGAGATAATGTCTTTTCTTTTCTTAAATAAAATAATAAATAATCATATTATTATTTTATTTTACCTTTATTATTTTTAAATAATATCTAATCCTTTTTAAAATTAGAAAGAGTGTTTATAACATCTTTATTAAAATATAAAATTGTTTGATAATAATATTAAATTTATTATAATGTCGGTATTTAATATTATTGATATACACGTATGTATTTATGTATACCCAAAAATATATCTAAATTCATTTCCAAAAGATAAAGGTGTGGGTTCATGACCCATATTAACACAAAGTCTCTAATTATTTAATTTATCTTAGATTTATATACAAAGAGATTTTATTCTCAAACAAATATATATATATATACCATTCACAAAATAATGCAATTATCCAAACCTAGGAACTTGTTATCTACAATCTTATTCACACATATGCAACCTAATTGGATTATTATGAGTGTGTGTATGTGTGTGTGTGTTGATTCCATCATGATCGTTACCTCGACCAGCTAGAACCTTCTCCTTGATGATACTCTCTCCAACCTAAGAGTGCCAACTATTCTTAATAGACTTATGGAAATCGAAAGTATAATTATTCATTACTATTATAATCATTCTTAGTTATAATTCATAATACACTTAATATAATCAAACTATCTTGCCTAACCATTCGCTAATACATAGTTAATATAATTATTCAATAATTAAGCTAGGAAAATCAAATAGGATGTGACACCATTGAGTATATTTCCATCCTCTTTGATGGAATCTCATATGGAGTTGCATCATGATCAGTTTTTTATTTCATGAGGGCACATTTAGACCCTCTCGTTCCTTCTCCACCTACATTTGCTTCCATATTGGAAAATTTTGAATTTATTGATGAGTCCACATATCCAACTCAATCATTGTTCATGTTGTTAGCACCTATAGTTTTTCTTCATTTGTACTGCTTAGTTTCCCTTAAATTGGTGACAAAACCCTATTTCCAAGCCCTATGTCAACCAACTAGCCTTAAATTTTTGGCATTCAAATATCTCAATTTGTGAGTCCTCATGAAAATTTATTTTGCAAAAAGTTTAGTTAATTCATCATGAGTGTGCAAACCTGATTTCATGGCTCCTAGACAAGTTTTGAGGCAAATTTTAATGTGTCACCATTTTGGAGCAAGTTTGAAGGGTCCTATAAAAAGTTTCAAGTGGCTCAATTATAGAAATGACTCAGGCATTATTTTCTCCTCAAAAGCCTATATATTCATTTTTGTGGTCATCGGAGGATTTTCAAGGCCTAAATCAAAAAAAAATTAAATACCATGTTGGAAGGCCTAGTTTATAAAGGAAGTATAGAAAGATTATTTGTTGTGCAATTTTTGGAAATTACACAATGATCTTAATAATTTATTATGTTCCCCTACAATTTTTCATGTACTTTGAAGGTCATATGCACTTGCGGCATCAATTTCCTCATTTGGCCTATGGAGTTATTAAAAATGTCAATTTCACTATGTTATAATTTTGAAATTATTTAAAACATTTTATAAGTTTTTAATAAATTTGAAGGAATGATTAATGGTTTTAAAAGTTTATTATTATTTTTAAAGGTAATTTGGGCCCATCAAATGGTATTTTCATGTGCATTGTAAAATTTTGAAAAAGAATCCCTAAATGTGTATTCTATGATTCCGCAAGAAGGAAAACCTTTACTAAAAAGTGGCTTGTAGAATTGCAAAAAGCATATATTGAGGGGGGTACATGGTCTTTATTCTTTATCTATTATAGGAGGGAGATTTTCCTCACATGGGGTTTTATTCTCACTTTTTTTATGGGGTTCACATAGATCTTTTCTCTTCATCCTATCTTGGGTGATTTTTTTCCTATAAATTTTCTCCTTCCTTCTTTTGAGAGGATATTTTTATAAATGGGTACCTAAGATGGCTTAATTTCTAGAATACATTTCTCAATTTTCCTAAGTTTTATTTATTGGGGGATGTTGGTGTAATATTTTATTTACCTTAGATGTATCATATCTTAAGAGTAATATTGCTAATAATGACATGTGTACACATTGACTTGAGGCACACGCCACCACTACCTAATAAACTCTTGGTTAATGATAGTTAGGTGTCTCCTTTGTCTCAATTAGACTAAATTCATTTTTTATTGATTTTTCAAAGTTGACTCATACCTCTAGTACTTGTCATTTCCTTATAAATGCATCCAATAGGCCTACATAGTTGTATGCTTTTTATTTAAAAATAAGGGTAAGGGCACTACTTGCATAATTTTAGAGAAACATAAAATTTAAACAAAGAAACAACAAGAGGGCACACATTCCTGACCAAAAAGAAAAAGGGCACACAGGTCTGACCAAACAACAAAAGGGCACATAGACTCATTAAAACAACAAAACAAAAGATAAGAAACAACAAACAGGTACATAACCACAAAACCAAACTAATTGATGAGACTCCAATCAATGAGAAGAGATTCTAGGAACTCCTCTAAAGACTCCTTTTCCAACAACACCTTATCATTCATGTCCTCATTTTGGTTCTTATTTCCTTTAGCCATTTTCTTCTTCTATTTGTTGATTTTATAATGACTTGAAACTATGCCCATGAAGACCTTCTTCATAATGTCATCAGTTAGCTTTATGATTTTCAAAAGGGAAATTTCCATGCATTTCATCTTGTCTTGTTTTTTGTTGGTTTCTATTTTATTTTCTAGCTCCTTCACCTTGGCCTTGAGTTTCTTAAGTTTGATGTTATCTTTACCTATAGTATCTTGGTCCTTGTCATGCATAGGTCTCATTTCCAAATTTTTATCCATCTCTTCCTCAACCTCAAGAGGAGGAGCCATATTTTTTGTTTCCAATAACTTAGTTTCATTTGTCTCTTCATGTTTTTTATCCTTGTCCAACTCTTCCTCCTTTTTTTTCTTTGTCGTACTCCACTTTGTAGTCCTCCTAAATATCCTCCTCATAGTCCTCTAAAATTCTTTTACCTTTGGTGTTTTTAGAACTTTTTGCACTCAAGGCTTGAGCAAGCCTGGAAAATCTATGACCTCTCAAAAACTTAGATTCACTCTGAGTAATCCCCACATTGTCCTTTTCCCCACCTTCCACATCAAAGATTTCAATCATCCCCCCAACTATAGGGAGATGAGGATTTTTGGAGTGTTTGGTTTTTTTCTTGTCTTTATCCAACTTAGAACCTTACATTCCAAGGTCCAAAACCTTCCTTTTTTCGGGAGGGGTAACCAAAAGTTTCTCATGTTGGGAGTAGGGAGTGCTAACCCCTATGAATTATTTTCCATTTTCTCTAGGCCCCACTTTTCCCATGAAGCTAGGGTTACACTTGTTCTAAGAAATAGGAGAGGGGGTATATTTTTTGTTCTCCAAGAGTTTAATTTTTTTATATTAATCTTGTTTAAGGGGTTAAGGGTGGGTTTCATAGAGAGACGATACTTGTGAAGGGCCATAATAAGGCCCTAGTGCAGGGGCGTAGACTCCTTCAATGATACAAGTCTCTAGAGATGAGAGTAGGTAAAAAGGTAAGTTAATTTTTTCCCCATGTATTATATAATTTAAGATGGGAAAGTGGTAGTCATAGATTTTCTTAAATCTACCCTCAAGAGTAAATTATTTCATAATATGAAAACTTACCAAGGCCCATATAGCCAACAACTTCTCTTTGCTAAATCCATTTTGAAATTTGAAAAGTTCCTCCTCATCGAAAAAGAATGCACTAATAAACCTTTTGTACTCTCCTTTACTTTAATTTTCCACCTTTAGCTCCTAATAGGTCAGACCAATCACCTTCACTATTAATTCATCATAGACTTTGAATCGAATTCCCCCAATAGTGACCTCTCTCTATAACCACAAATTGACAAATTTGGAGGTGAGCTTATTGTTATAACCTTTCATATCTAGAAAGAAAGGTGTGCAACCCCCTTATCAAATAACTCCCACAACTCCACATTTTGTTTTAGGGATTTGCAAGAGATAGGTTTGGTTCTTAGATGTGGGTCACCCATAATATCATTTTTTTCAATCACCTCAATAATCCTACAAAAATAATGGTGAATGTAAACTAAGGCATCGACTGAAAACTAGAGCCAATTAGAGATAGAAAAGGAACCCTTCTCTCCTTTTTTTGAAATACTAACACTCCACCTTATGTTGTTATAGATGATGCATCTCCAAATTTTCATTCCTCTTCTGACATATCCACTAGCCTTGATGGTACTAATATCATAATTATTTGAAGTCTCCTCACCTCCAAACCAACGATCACATTCTTTCATGTAATGGTCTTTTTAGATAAAAGACCACCATCACATGCAAGAAATAAATCTCGCTTGGAAGCAAGGTATATTCCAATAAAAGACCCCTCATTTATTTTCCAAGTGTTATGATTGTAGAATACAACATAATCATACACCTTCACTGTAAGTCCTTTCTTGCTAATTTAAATAAGACACCAATTTCTATTTAAATTAATATTGTCCAACATGATGTAAGACTTTGTTAGAGCCATCTTAGTGTAATTATTACTTTTCTTATTGTTAAACAACATGAAACTATTGTCAAAATTCTACCACATCATAACATCCTTGTCAGTTGAGCAAGTTTAACTCAGACCATAGAAAGTGTCCACCTCAACATGAATCATGAACTTCGTAACCAAGTAGATCCAAACCATAGAAAACTTAGGGGAGAAGACTTTGAATTCTTTCTCGAGCAATAATATTCTCTAAAGTTCCTAGGAGATTTGAATTTGAAATCCATTACTTCCATTCTTGAAAGTAAAGGCCTAGGTTGCAAGCCATATTTGTAGCTTCATTACCTTCCTTGTAGAAATCATTAAACTTAACCTACTAAAAAATTTGAAGATCATATCTACAATTATCCATCAGTTTACAAATCTTCCATGAGGGATCCTTGTTATTTTGTAGGTCAATAATAAATTATGAATCCTCTTTGACTTGCACATAATGAAACCCCGAACTCTTAAGTCTTTTAACCCCCCACCACACCACCATGGATTCATCTTCATTATTTTATTTGAAGTCAATATATTTATCATAACCTTCAATTAGGTCTCCATTTTCATCCCTTATTACTCCTCTAGACATAGCTTCTCTAGGGTTGACCTTAGAGCACCCATCAAATTTAATCTTCACCTACCCTATTTTTGGGGGGTTCCATTTAGTCTCCCTTCTACCCATGATTTTACACCAATTGATTTTGGTTAGGGTTTGAGTAATTCCCCAATTATGTTTCTCTTAATTCAGCATAAGTAGGCATTTTTTTGGAAAAACCAAAAGACTAGGCATTTAAATTATCTTGTAAGTTGTTTGATAACACAAAAGATAACATTATTGTTTCTTACTTGATCTCTGAATACTTTTTTGTTCCTCTCTTTCCATAGTTGTCAAGTGATAAGACAAGGAATTTGATGTCAAATTTCATAAATGATAGGATTATTGTAGGGGGAACCATAGTGCCAAGAGTTGAAAAAATTCATAAGATGTAGAGGGAAGGTCAAGTAGAGCAACAAGTGGGCTATGACCTCCCCCCACACACCTCTAGCAAACTCACAGTGGAAGAATAGATGGGTAACTGTCTCCTCATTGTAACATGGGATGTATCTGTTAACCAAAGAGAAGCCCCTCTTATTCAAGTTGTCAATAGTGAGGATATTATTGTGAATAGTGGCCCACTAGAAGCAAAAGATTTTAGTTATCATTTTGTTATTCCATGCTAGAATCTAGTTGAAGGTAGATTCATTCTTATCATCCACAAAAGGAGAATAAATGTTCTTAAAAAAGAAGTCTCTTAAATTTTTAGGAGACCAAAAGCAAACATCCTTCTTGTCAATACTGAAAAAATTACATTCACCAATAAGCTTGTATAGAATGTGTATCCCCTCTTTCCAGTCTTGTTGAATCCCTCTCCTCAAGTTTCTTTCACTCAGCTGACTATCAATATCTTTCCACTTGGTATGGGGGCCATCCTAATTGGCATACCCATGTAAATTAGTTCCATTTAGTATGATAAGCAAGTCCCTAACATGGGAGAAACCTTGCATAGAGGAAAAATTTTGTCCTTCAATTCAATAGGCATTCCAAGAATTAACAATCCTATCATCCCCAACACACCAAAATATACATTTCTTAATAACATTTCTTATTTTGAGTAAGTGGTTCCATATAATAGAACCATTGGGGACAAGAGGGGAAGAAAAGAAAAAAATAGGGTCATTGCTCTCCAAGTACTTAGCACTGAAAAAATGGGTCCAATATTTATTCCCTTCCATCAATTTTCACCCTATTTTAGAAAACAATGCTTTGTTGAACTGGGTCAATCTCCTTAACCCTAGGCCTCCCTGACTTTTAGGTTTAAACATCTCTTCCCACTTCACCAAGGAAAATCTATTTTTGTTCTTGAATCCAAACCATAGAAATTTCTTTTTGATCTTTTCAATTTTATCAGCCATGATAATAGGAATTTTAAACAAAGACAAGTAGAAAACAGGGATATTTTGAAGGGAAGGTTTCAACAACTTGTATTTACCAACTTGGCTCAAAACCTTCCATTTCCAACCAACCAAATTTTTTTTTCACTCTTTCCACAATTTTGTTCTAGTAAGTGTTAGATATATTTTTAGTGGTGAGTAGGAGGCCAAGATAAGTGGTAGGTAAACAATCCTTTTGGCAGCCAAGAATGCTCACAATCTTGTCTTTAAGAATTTCCTTGGAGTTGAAGAAATAGAGCATACTTTTGTGGTAATTAATTTGTTTCCCAACAAATTTAGCATATTTTTTTGAGATATCCTTCCAAATTTTGGCTTTCACAATTGAAGAATCCTCAAACATAATAGTGTCATCCATGAATTATTGAAGGGAGGAGGGAGGTGAAGAAGATGCAACTTTGAACCCTAGGAGTTTATTTGAGACAATGATCTTTTGAGAACTTCTATCTAGAGCTTCAACAAGAAAGATGAACAAGGAGATAGGGGTTCCCACTTCCTTAGCCACTTGTCAGAGGAGAAAAAACCTATAGGGATACCATTCACCAACACCAATTTGATAGGGGAAGAGATACAAGTGTTAATAATTTTGAGAATCTTCTTTCCAAATCCCAACTTTTACAAGACAAACACAAGGAAGGGTTAGAGCATTCTATCATAAGCCTTGGAGATGTAAAGTTTTAAGAGCATAGTTTTCATTTTATTATTTTCCATAGAATGAATAAGTTCATGGGTAATGAGCACAAAATCCAAAATCTTCCTACCAGGGACACAACTTTTTTAATTGGTAGAGATGAGTTTGTAAAGGATAGGTTTAATTTTATAGACCAACACCTTGGAGAAGATTTTATAGATAATATTGTAGAGACTAATGGGTCTAAAGTTAGTCATAGTAGTATCCTACACCACTTTAGGTAGTAACATAATGAAGGTTTTATTTAATTGTTTAAGAATCTTACATGATTTGAAGAAGTCTCTAGTAGAAGTAAGCAAATCTTGAGAGACAAGCTCATAGAAAACTTGGAAAAAAGGAGGGAACCCAATCGAGCTAGGGGATTTGAAAGCTCCAAATGAGAAAACAATAGATTTAACTTCCTCCAAAGAGACAACCTTGCACATTTTCACATTATCAACATCATTCAACACCTGGGGGATAACTTCCATAAACCCGGGGATATCATTTAGCTCTTGGTTGTTCACTTTAGGATTCTCACTAAAGAAAGAGACAACATCATCAACTATTTCCACCTCCTTCAAAACCACAAAACCATCACAAAGTAATCTTACTTATCATGTTTCTTCTTCTATATTTTAAAATAGATTGGTGGAAGAACTTTGTGTTCCTATCTCCTTCCTTAAGCCATTAGATTCTGGATTTTTGCTTCTAGAATAATTCCTCCTTCTTCATAAGACTTTGTCATTCAATTATTAGGGTTCATTCTTTAGAGCGGGTGTCATTAACAGTAATACCATTCTCCATTAAGTCTTAGATGGTTTTGAGATCATTTAATAACTTCTCTTTTTCTGGAAAATATTTCCAAAGGACACCCTGTTCCAATTTTTTACTTTATTTTTTATTAACTTTAATTTTTGAGCCAAAGCGAATATAGGTAAAATTTTGAGCGGGATTTATTCCACCACTTCTTCAATACAACTCTATGAACTCCAAATGAGATTCTATATGATCCTATATCTAAAAAGGAAAAGAACCTTACCCTGTTCTACCCAACGCAACAAGTAGCCATTACCAAGGCAACCGCACCGCTGCCCCAAGTAAAAACAGTTCCCTGGTGACAAAGTCATGCAAGATGTCCCAAACCAAATAATTAACATCTGCAATTAACTGGCCAGCCGACACCAGATTTTGTTGGTGAGACAGAACTATTTTATTTAGTTTCAGAGCCATCTGACATCTTTTAAGAATGACACATTATTTTGACTTTAAACGGTTGGCCACATCACCAAGCCCTAAAATGAAACTTTTTATAAAAATTTATTTGTGTGGGTTGCTCAATCCCCCAATATTCCAAGAGACAATCTTCATTAGAATAGGTAAGAAAAGGGGTAGTCCTTAGTTAGGAATTCTAACCATTGAACTTGAAGAACATCCCCTTTGGAGACCTTCTTGCTCATTTCTTTTGATTTTTTGACCTAGATATAATTTCCAAGGTCCTTTGTTTACCCAAAGCTAATTCTCTTACTACTTCTTTAGATCTTATTTCTCTTTGGGAAGATCTTCCTTGTTTGAGATCTCCTCCCACATCACGTTTTTTCTTTCTCTTTTACTTTACATTAATTGGAGTTCATTCCTCATCATGGGATGAGTCAAGAGTTGTGCCAAAGAGTGAAGGAATAGTAGTAGTGCCAAAGTCAAGGAGGGAAAAAGAGTCCTCAAGCCCTCTACAAGATTTATTTTCTTCAAACATTTTTAGAGTTTTACCCTTATCACTTCCCTGTATTTCAAAATCTATGGCTTGTAAGGTCAGATTAAGACATAACTTAGAGAACTCCTTGTGAATATTAATCTTTGTTTCCTCCACCATTTCCCCTTCCTCAAAATTTAGGTCTACCACTATAGAACTAGCACTTACTTTTTCGTTCTCATCAGCAATGGAATTAACTAGAGAAACATCTGGGGTTTCTACCATGACCATCATAGGAGCCATGAAGAGAGGGGCTATTTTGGTTCCACAAGTTGTTTAGGGGATAAGAACACTAGAGAAAGAGAGGGAAGGATAATTGAATCACCCTTTTCACCCACTGGGCTAGAGGAGACAATAAGGGGCAAACAATGTCTACAAATAATTTGCAAGGGTAGCCTTAGCATGTTTCACATCCAAAGTTGTAGAGGGCATCTCAGTGGCCTTATTCTTTTTATAATCTTGTTTTTTATAATTATCACTCAAATGGTCAAACTTGTTGCAAATTTAACAAAAACACTTACATTCTCATACACAACATGTTGCACCCAAATTCCAACTCTTAATTTCAGGGTAATTTTGGTGGGGAGGATTGTGTTTATAGCAACATTAACACACATTCTAGAAAAAATAATCCAAATTTTTGAAGGGTAACCTTATCAACAACCAACAAGTGACAAAATTAGTTGGTGATTCTTTGAAGCATATTGTAGTTTCATTATTTTAGAGGTAAGCTAGGTAGATGGATCCAAGTGGGGGAAATCGCTCCCAAATCCTTAATTGGGTCAAATATCAATTTCCATTACATAAGGAGAGGAAAATATTGAATTTTTTTCTGAAACCCAAGGGCCCCTATTAGAATTTTCACTAGATCTTCCTTGTTTATAAATTTAAATAAAAATAGGTCATCAACCATAGAACTTATGGTGACACTTCTTTGAGTTTCTAATTCAATATGGCCCAGTTCCTAACTTGGTCAACATTAGGTCTAAAAGCAAGGAACTTGTTAATCAAGCAGTTGTCCATTTTGCTAGCATCATATTTGGAAGATCTTCAGCCATATCAACATAAATACCCTCAGCTGAGCAAGAGACCTGAGGGACAAAGTACATGCTAGGAAGATGGTAAGTCAAACCAATCACTTTATCCATAAACAAAACAAGGTCTTTCCCCTAAAAAATAGAGGAAAAAACACACATAATAGCTCTCGAACCAAATTTTGGGTGTTGGGGAGACCCCACTCGGGTCCCCCATGAAAGGGACCAATTGGCCAAAACTTACCAAAAAAGATACTTGGAAGAGTACAAAGAAAAATAAAATACAAATACGTGAACCAAAACCTGACAAACATGAGGAAAGAGCACATGGGATCAACAGGAAACAACCATTGAAATCTAGGAACAAAATAAAAACTAAACTTATTGTAAATTGTCTCATTAATATTAAATATAAAAAATTATTTATTCATTTTCCTATTTTGTAATTAGCTTATAAGCATTGTGGTATTAGCTATATTTGTTGTTCATAAAAATTCTAACAATCAACACTCAAATCACCAATAATTTTGTTAGTGCAATCAAAATGTGATTGTTCATATGATTTTTTCATTTGCCTTAGGTCAACACAAGTAGTGTGTAGGCATTGGCCTATAGCCAAAAAAAATCTCGCGATTATAAAGTATGACCTATTCTCATAGGTTACATTTACATAGACTAGTAAATTAAGGACCAATATTAAAATATTTCAATGATATTACCATTACACATAATATTGTTTTGTATTTTAACTATCTTTGATTGTAGATTTAAAAATAGGAAAATACTTGTGTTATATATATAACATGACCCTTTGAATACATCTAGCTAGAATAATTAATCTATCAAATATATATGATTAACATGTGAGATGAAGAGATAAGTCAACATTTAAATATAAAAATTTAATTTAATTGAAAGAGAGAAGGGATATGGAGGTGTTTAGATATCTCATTATACTATGTTGATATATGTGTTATGTTTGAAGCTAAATATGTATTAAATTTGGAATTAAAATGAGGTACAAATGAATATGAGAGATTGAAATCTTGTATATTATGTGATGCTAGACATAATTGCACCTATGATCTTGACTGATTATTAATATCTCATCCTTCATCCATGCTCACATGCTACACACTTATGAAATCTAAAATTTAGTTGACTGTTGTTGAATATCTAAACAAGGAATGTGGTCTTGATTGAAATTTTAGGATTTTTTGTGTAAGGGTTGAAGTTTGATACTTCCTCATGCCTTACTCAAACCATTTTTATTGTTTTTCACATGATTGAAGATACAATGATGTAATATTCCTACAATGAATACAAAATAAAATTTTGTTTTATTCTTTAGATGAAGTTACAACATTGGATAATACTTCTTGGGTATGTGACCATATGTATACTATAGAAAAACGTGTCTACCAATCTCATATATTATATGTTCATAAAATGAAGGAGAATGCAACTAAAAATATATATTTGAAATAGTTAAGAATTATTTGAAGGAAATTAAAGTTATGAATGATTACACAATTTTAAAAGAGTGATGTTTGTAGTAGTTGGAACTTCAGTGATGCAAGGTCGTAGAAATATTATTTGTTTAAATCTATAAAATTTTGGTTCATCATTAATGATTTTCTTTCATTATATGACCCACAAAATGAATTTAGCATTTAAAATTATGAACAAGATTGCTCCACTATCAAAAATTAAAGATCTAGTTTGTGAGCTCCACTTATATTTTCATTGAAGTCCTAAATATGTTATGGAATTTCAACCATTCCCTAAGGGTGCAACCAAAAAAAAAAAAAAAAAAACTCAAGGATTTTAATACCAAATGGATCTCCTTGCAAGGACTAACACAAAGAGATCTTTTTTGTAAAATATCAATCCTTGATTGGAGTAATGCATGAACATTGTCTAATAATAGAAAAATCTCCTAAGCTTTTATTTAGGTTAACTGACATATATACTTTTATAACTCTATTTAATCTTCTTTCCATGTCAGAGGAAATTAATATTCTTATGAAAAATATCAAGAGTATTATGTATATTTTAGAAAATACAAAGCTACATTAAATTATATGATTGACCCTTGATAATCTATATCTATCAATGAAACATTTATAAGGACAAATTTTATTAGTTGGAACTTAAAGTTTAATGTAGGCAATACTCCTAGCTTTGTATTATTCAATGCAGGTGAGAAATAATGTGTATTAGTGTGGGGATATGATATACCAATGCACCATTTTTCTAAAAATTAGCCTCACCTTTAAGGTTAGGGGTTTGTTCTCAAGAAGATAATGTAGGGGTTTATCAACATATTGAGGAGGGTTAAAGGTCAATTGATGAGAGTGGGTAGTCTCTCTTGTACTTCAAGCTTAGCTAGACCCGAGAGGGTATTTATAGAGGTATCCTTAATAGGATTATACATCAAGTAAAATTTAACATGAATACAACAATTAGTAGTTATACTTAATGTATTCTTAACCCCTATAATTGTTGCTAGGTCAAAAACTAACTAGTTGCATAAAGCCTCTTATAAAGATGATAGAACACCTTCCACATGCACCTACAAATGACAACAATATTTTAATCCCTTTATAGATAATTTTGTTTTGATATTACATACATAGTGGCATGGTGCAATCATGCACGACATGATTATATTATGATTTATCCATTTAAGTTTGCTTGAGATTGTTCCCTAATTTGTAATATTGAATCATGAACATGTATTAATTCATAATCTACTAGGACATAGTATTGTATAAATCAAAATTGTTGATCCATCGCCAATATTGAAAAATACATACTCTATTGGGCAACAAAGTCACAAGAAGAATATCAATAGAACTAGATATATATTTACATACAAATCAAAGATTAAATCTCACATAATAGACATAATAATCCATCTCAGAACTATAATAACCCATATGCAACAAAGGAATGACCATTACAAATAATTTTTAATGTATTATAGATGTTGGCACACACACATCAAGCCCTTATAACATGCATACCAACAAATATGGTAAGAGGAAATACATAGTTGTGACTATACATTTCCTTGAATCATTACAAACTACCATGGAGACATAGAATTACATGTAAATTTTATTTAAAAAACACTTCCTATGTTTCACAAGAGGTATTCCATCATTTTAAGCTTACACCTTCAATGTTTGATTCCTTTGAATCAATTGTAGGCATTTCAAGACAAGAAAATTGGCTCAATGACCAAACCTTTAAAAGATTAAAAAAAACATATTTATATTGTTTGGTCTTTTTTCCTTAATCCGTATGTAATAATTTGATATAGATTAGGAGATTCAAAGCCACCCACTTTATTAATGGTAATTTATATGATTGATGACTAGGAGTCGACATGAGAACCATCAAAAATTAAAATTTTAACCACCACATTAATGGTTGCATGGTTTGCTTTATTTTTCCATCACTAGAAGTACATGTGAATTTGCACCTTTAAGATGAACTATTATTTTTTAGTGGGAAAAACCCTTATAGAATAGTTGTGGCATTAAATCGGGTCAACAATGGTGTTCTAGGTTGTGCAAGGAGGTAGGTGGGAGTGAACAATGAAAATTTTGAGATTTCTAAAGTTTCAAGGATTAGGGATCGAGGATAATTCATGGACAATACCAATGTAAGGGAATTGGGGATTAGGAATCAAGGATTAAATTCAATTCATCCCTTAAGCCATGGAAACACGGATTCATTTGAACTTGCAATCTCAATAAGATAATGAAATTTTCAAGACATTTGAGATCAAGGGTTGGAAGTACCTCTTACAAGATACCTATTAGAAATTAGGATACAAGTCATTATAAAAAAAATATAAAATAAATAAAATGAGAATCATGCAAGTATAGATTTTACACATACACAATATATATGTGGGAAAAAACCTTTCGGATAAAAAAACCCATAAAGTATCATTTTATTAAAACACTTACAATAAATATATAAAAAATAGACTAAACATAGGGACAGTCCTCTATATACTTCCACATGCCCAATAATACCTCGTATGCATACTGATATCATTCACAATAAAACTCCAAATTCACAACCACTCAAATGAGAGAGGACATCCTTAAATATAGGAGAAAGTGTGGAAAAACACTTAAGTGGTATTAGTCACCTATTCAAAGCAAATTTTCATAAATAATTAATAATCTAATAGTTATTAGACTAAAATTATTTTAAATGGGACAGTTTTAATAAAGCATATAAGGTTTTATAACATTATATTAAAACAATATATAAATGGTATAAGGGTATATGACCCCCTAATAAAATTCAGGTTCTTAACAGTGGTCCAAATAAGAACACATCTCAAACCCACAATTGATGAGATTGTGTAGTAAAAATGCCAAGGATTAAGTTTTAGGATTCCATGGATAAGGCACTTCAATAAAGGGATAATCAAAACTCCTCCTTTGAAAGGTAACTTAGTGTATAGGATCGGGGAGTTGAGGTTCAAAAGGAAAGCATGTGGGTAAGGAAAATTCTAAAATACTTCACATATCATTTGGGTACAAAAAACCCATAAAGTATCATTTTATTAAAATACTTACAATAAATATATAAAAAATAGACTAAACGTAGGGATACCTCTATATACTTCCACATGCCCAATAATACCATGTATGCATAGTGATATCATTCACAATAAAACTCCAAATTCACAACCGCTCAAATGAGAGAGGACATCCTTAAATATAGGAGAAAGTGTGGAAAAACACTTAAGGGGTATTAGTCACCTATTCAAAGAAAAATTTTCATAAATAATTAATAATCTAATAGTTATAAGACTATAATTATTTTAAATGGGACATGCTTAATTTTTTTTTAAATAAAAAGGAGGGTAAAAACTTTATTGAATCATAACAGCAATACAAAGTCCAAAGAAAGAAGCCCCAAGGGGCCAAAAACAACAAGAATTAATCCACACCCAAGAAGCACCTCATATCCTCAGCAACCCACTCCTCAAGAACAGGGGCCATATCAACATGGAGATTGCTCCAATCATCCACAGACCAAGAATCAGTCTTTTCCGACGCCCATCTAGCCAGCCCATCAGCCACCCTATTCCACTCCCGTGGAATGTGACGGAAAACAATGGACTCCAAGGTAGAGCACAGAGAAATAATCTGTTTGACAACCACAGCTAGCTGCCAATTCACATCCTCCAAATTTCGATTATTCAACATATCAATAACCACCTGAGAATCAGCTTCACAAACAATCCGCCGCCATCCAAGGGAAACCGCACGCTCAATCGCCAAGAGAATAGCACTTGCCTCCATAAGATTATTAGTTTGCAAACCACGATACATAGAAAAGAAGAAAACCACCACTCCAAGGCTGTCTCTACCAATACCACCAACCCCAGCATGCCCAGGGTTACCCCTAGATGACCCATCCATATTAATTTTCAACTCCCCTAGAGCAGGCAGGCACCAAAAGCCCTCACAAGCAACCCTCTCATGCTCTCGCCTATGATGCACTTTGCTCAAAATACACTTCTCCCCTGTGGTAAGACCCAGGGAATTTACAACACTCAAGTCCCCAAGATCAATCGGCACAGACAAGTCACACTTTGTAGTCAAAGTCTCCTGCAAAGCCCCAAGAATTCGCCTCGAAAGTTGCCCCATGAGCAATTTTTTATCCAAGAATATTCTTCTGTTACGTTCCAACCAAATTTTCCAAACAATCAAACTAGGACCAATGCTCCAAGCAATTTTAAGAAAAGAGGTTGTAGTAGGAGAAGAACCCTGTCTCTTCCAAAAATCCTCCAAAGAAGAGGCATGGCAACACGGTAAGCTCCAAAGATCCCACCAGTGATGCCAGATAGTCTTAACAAAAGAACACTGAAAAAAGAGATGCGATAAGCATTCATCATGCTGACCACATAGAATGCACATGGAGGGGCCCTGGAACCCACGTTTGCAAATATTATCCCAAGTAAGACACTTACCTTGAACCACGAGCCAAGAGAAAAAATTACACTTAGGCCAAGCAAATTTATTCCAAGCATGCTTCCACCAAGAAACCTGGGAGCTTCCAAAGACCTGTTTATCCAAAACCTGATAACCAGAGGCAACCGAAAATTTTCCTTTCAAGTCAGGTCCCCAAGCAAGCACATCAGCCCCTTGGAGAGAATTGCAGACACGACTCGATAAAATCTTAGCAAGCTCTTGACGATCCTCCACTGCACCACCAGGAGGCCAATCCAAGGGGCTCTTCCACCTAGACACAAAAATTTGACCCAAAAATTGTTGAGATTTAAAATCTGCCACATGACTCCAACCCGCCTCCACAAAAATCTGGCACAAATCTTGGAGATGGGGATGAGATGACACAATGGGTGGGTATCCATCCCAAGAATCATACCAGAAAAGAGCATCTCGACCCCCATTACAAACCCAAAAAAGTCCCTGTTTAACCAACTTGGCACCACGTTTAAGGGTACTCCAGATCACAGAGCCTTTCCCCTCCATACTAAACCTTGATACCTCCCTACTTTCTACTGCCCCCAAATATTTGAAGGTCAGAATTTTAGCCCAACACATATGTTGTTGAGAGCACCAGCGCCAATACAACTTAGCAGCCAAGGCCTGCCCATTCAAATCAGCCCGCCGTAAACCAAGACCCCCCTCTTGCTTTGGCCTACAAACAACATCCCACTTCACAAGACTCCATTTTCTATGAAGAAGATTACCAGCCCACAGAAACTGACGAGACAATTTCTCGAAATCTCCAATAAAACTTGAAGGAGCAGAAAGAACAAAGCATTTATAAATAGGAAGAGCCTGGACCACCGACTTTAAACGAGTCACTCTACCTGCTGAAGAAAGCCACCTGCAAGTCCAATGACTGACCAATCCTCGAAACTTATCAAGAGTCTCTTGCCAAAACCTTTTGGGGAGAGAGCGAACAGCAAGAGGGATTCCAAGATAGGAAAAGGGAAGCGAACCAATCTAAAACCGAAGGATACCAGCAATTCTCCTTTGAATACCCTTAGGAGTGTGGAAGAAATATATGAAGAACTTCCCCTCATTTATGCGCTGCCCAGAAGCTGCCAAGTAACTGTCCAAAACACTGCACCAATTGAGAGCCTCCTCAACCTTAGCCCTGCCCATCAAGGCAGTATCATCTACAAATTGCAGATGAGACTGAGGGGGAATACCATCTCCCCAACTCCATCCCTGAAGCAAGCCACTAGCAACCTGAGCACGAATGAGTCTTCCCAGGCCTTCTGCAAGGAGGATGAATAAGTAAGGAGATAGGGGATCTCCCTGCCTAAGGCCTCTAGAAGCACCAAACAAACAAGTGGGCTCACCATTGATAAGCACCGAAAAGGAGGAGGAAGTGACACAACTCCTAACCCATTCAATCCAACCCTCACAAAGCCAAAAGCTCCAAGGATTTTAAATAGAAAGCTCCATTTAACACGATCATATGCTTTAGCCATGTCCAACTTGATAAACATAGATTTATCTTTTGAGGATTCCATAGAATGGATGGCCTCAGCAGCAATAACCACCCCATCCATGATCTGTCTTCCAGCAACAAAACCCCCCTGCTCTTCAGAAATTAAGTCATCAAGCCAAGGCTTCAGCCTTTCCGCAATCAACTTAGTAATAATTTTATACACAACATTACATAGAGCTATAGGCCTAAACAAATCCAAGGAGTTAGCTCCCATCTTCTTAGGAATAAGAGCTAAAAATGTAGCATTCAGGGACTTCAACATTTGTTTATGCATAAAGGATTCTTGGACAACCTCTAAAAGGTCCAATTTAACCACTTCCCAGAACTCTTGAAAAAATTCAATGGGGAATCCATCAGGCCCAGGAGCTTTACCTTTCTTCATCTGGAACACAACCTTCTCAAGCTCCGACAAGGTAATAGGAGCAAGCAATGATTCATTCATTTCATTAGTCACCAGCTTCGGGATACAATCTAAAATTTTAGCTTCATCCTCCTCCGCAGGAGGCGAATCCTCAGAGAAAAGGGTAGAGAAATATGAATGCATTCAGCTGAAATAGAGGCTGAAGAGGACAAAGATTCCCCATTAGGCAACAAAATAGAAGAAATAGCATTACCTTGTCTCCGATCCTTAACTGAGTTATGGAAGAAAGCAGTGTTTCGATCCCCAGCCTGGAGCCATTCAATATGAGACTTTTGTTTCCAAAAAATCTCTTCTCTTAACTCCCATTCCTCAAGCTCTTTTGTTGCAGCAACCTCTAATAAACTCAGCTCCTCTGAGAGGCCTTGATCTCGAATTTGTCTAGTAATTAGGTTAGATTATCTCGTGCCTTTTGCTTTTCCTGAAATAAATTACCAAAATGCTACCTATTCCATCTTTTCAATCTGTATTTAACATACTGGAGCCTCTTTGAGAAAGAGTACATGGCAGTGCCATATGCTGGCTTCCCCTGATCCCACCAACTAGGGAGCAAAACATGAAGAGATTCATCCCTAAGCCACATGAGTTGGAACTTAAAGGTCTGTCTAGCACACCGTTGAGGCACATCAACCACTAGCTTAATAGGCCAATGGTCAGAACCACGACCATCCAAAATTTTAGAGCTAGTCAACCACCTATCCCCCACCCAAAAACTAGACACCAAAAATCTATCAAGTCTTTCAAAAATAGAAGCATCACCAATTCTCCTATTATTCCAAGTAAAAAGACCATTGCCAGGCTTGATATCCACAAGATTCAAAGCAGAGATATTGTCCTGGAGCAATAATGCAGAAGCCTCCAGCCTTGCAATACCACCTCGTTTCTCTGCAAGCTCCATGATAGCATTAAAATCACCTCCAATAATCCAAGGATGGTAGGGAAATAAGCTGCGAACTAAACAAATGTTGGACCACAAAAGTTGCTTGCCCTGCAACTCCACAGGCGCATACACATTGGAGAAGAGAGCAATTTCCCCTGACATAAAACAAGAGGCCACCATGGAAAGGGAGGACTTAAAAGACACCCACCAAAGGGGGCAGATCTTACGCGGGTTCCATAAGCATGCCACCCCGCCAGAAGACCCTTGAGCACCAGTGCATTGGCATCCACCATTCCCCCATAACTTAGGAGCTAAATCCATCATACCCTCCACAGAGAGCTTAGTCTCCTGCAGAAAAAGAACATCAGGCGAATGACACCTAATCAAATCCCGAACAACTTTTTGTCTAGGGCCACTGTTCAAGCCCCTTACATTCCAAGAGAGAACTATCATTTCGAGGGGCATGAAAAATGCGAATCCAGAGTCTTGACTGACCCCGACTCCACCAAAGTCTCCCCTATCATCTTAATCTTTTCCTCATCCTTCTTCCTTCCTAGCTTAGAAATTTTCTCTGGCCCCCCCTTCTTGAGAACTTTTTGCAGAACACCCAACTGAGAGGACGCCTTAATATTCTTCTTGCCCACCTCCGGACCAACTTTCTGCAAGAGGTGAACCTTATCCACACTATCTTTCACTACCTCAGCACTACCACCCAACTCATCCTGAACCCCCATTTGACGATCTGGCCCTAGAGCCAAAGTTCCATCAGCAAGCGGAGCCATAATCACCTCTGAGTTGAGTATTACCTGACCAGGATCTTTCCCGACCTCATCTAAGCATGGCACTCCCATACCCCCCTCCTGTTGGGGAGCAAGCATTGCCTCAACCGAAGGGCCATGCTGATCAATATCCAAAGTCCCATGATCTAGATCCAGAAATCCTGGGTTCACCTCCTGCTGACTAAGATCCTCCAGCACCTCAAACCTATTGAAGGTGTCCTCCTCCTGCCTGTCCTTCAAAGTCCTTTTATGACCTTTATTTCTGTTTCGGCCTCTAACGGGAATAAAACCATCTTCCCTACCACCAGAACCCTGAATGGGGTCCTTGCCCTTATCCACCCTAGGTGGATTAGCCGAAGGTTGAGAAGATTGAGCCTCCAAAGGCTTGGCCTTTGGACATCTGCGTAGGAGGTGACCATACTCATGACAGAAATGACAACGGAAGGGAAGTGTTTCATAATCCAGCTGTTGCACCCATGAATAATCTCCTGCACTCACTTCTAAAGAGTCTGGCAATGGCTTACTTAAATCAATTTCTACACAGAACCGGGCAAAAGTCATTACCTTTTTGAATTGCGTTTGCTGAGACGAACCCACAGGTTTCCCCAGCTTTGAGGCTAATAGGTACAACACATCCTCTCGCCAGCATTCCACAGGGAGCCTTGGAAGACGAACCCAAACTGAAACCCGATTCGGAAGTTCCTCTGCCGGGTTGAAGCCAGCATGCCATGGCTTAATGAATAAGCCCACCTGGTTATAAAAATACGGGCCCCCTTCAAAAATCCTATTCCGATCAACCAAGCAGTCAAATGTAACCATGAAGTAGTTATTTTCCAGGAGGCGGATCTCCATCTCTCCCTCAGGCATCCATGTCTTTTGAGCCCACATATCCAAGAATTGCAAAGAAATTTTCAAACCTAAGAATTTGCAATAAAGAGAATGCCATGCATAATAATCAATGTCTTCAGCCAACATCTCCATTGGAATGACTACATTCGTCCTCTCTTCACACCGTTCGAGGCACCCATTAATCTTCAGAATTCTAGGCCCCCCTGTCGAGCCCATCTCGACTTTCTTAGGTTCCACCGAAAAAAGATTATTATCAAAAATCTTTGAACCCTGTGGAGAGGGTTTCGAACCAAAAGCAGAGTGGAAGTCCATATTGGGACAAACCCTAGAAGATTCTCTAGTATCCATCAAAGAGCACACAATGCAAAAAGAGCAAGCAAGGCCAAAATCAAAACCAAGAGCCCTTCGATGAAGGCACACTCCACTGGACACCAAGATCACAACCCCACAACCCCAGAATACACACCTGCTTCAAAAGAAAAGAACCTCCCCCCGAATAGCGTAAAAAACCCACCCCCAAGAAGCTCCAGAGAAGAAGAGAACAGATCTGACCTTCAAACACGCATGCAACCACCAAAAGACCACATGCAGGACGAGCCTAGATGGTTGCGACCTCATGCAGCGCTTGCAGAGCCATCCAAACCTTCGGTGACTACAATTTCATTAGAGCCATCAATGGGACATGCTTAATAAAGCATATAAGGTTTTTATAATATTATATTGAAACAATATATAAATGTTATAAGGGTATATGACCCCTAATAAAATTATGTTCTAATATTATCCAAATAATCTACCACATTCAAACCCATAATATTGATGAGATTGTGTAGTAAAAAATGCCAAGGATTAAGTTTTAGGGATTCCATAGATAAGGTACCTCAATAAAGGGATAATCAAAGCTCCTCCTTTGAAAGGTAACTTAGTGTATAGGATTGGGGAATCAAGGTTCAAAAGGAAAGTATGTGGGTAAGGAAAAGTTGAAAACTCCAACAAAAGCAAGGGAAAAGAGAAAGGGTTGGAGGAAATGGATGTTGAAAAGGAAAACTCTAAAATTTTGACAGGGTAAAAGGATGAAGGTAGGGAATAGATGAAAGGTATGTTGAGATGGGAAAATCTATTTTTTTAAGGTAGTGATGTTCATAATTTGTACAACCATAACTTTGAGTTTTTAAGCGAGTTTGAATTAAATCTTGATAAAACCTTCATTTTTTAATAAGAATGGATAATTGCAAGTAAAGGATGCACAAAGAAATAGTATTTTAATATAAGAATCATATAATTTATTGTTCCAAATTAAACCATCAAACATATTGACTTAGATAAACCAATGACACCTAATATACCTTCTAGTTTGTATGCTTATGTTTAATTATTTACTAGCACTAAGTTACAATTCAATAAGAATATAGTTGTGAAATTGTGAAATGGCAAAATGAAGCCAAAACAAAGAAAGTCTAAAGTTACTCTGATAGCTAAAAATAAACTTGAAATGAAACTCATTAGGTACAAAACATAACATAAAACAGACTTGTTAATGCATCCACCTAAGATTAAGTAACAGCTCAAAATGCATCCAAGAAGCTTAAACTTGTGGACTCGCATGCAACGTATTACAATTATCAAGACCATTGACATGTACAATTTTTGTGTTACAAGAATCTATAACAATCTCTAACATTAAGAGAGATAAAATGAAAACCATCCTATAAGAAAATAATATTTGATACACTAAATAAATGATACAAGGACAATATTACAAACCAAGATTTTGTTGAAAGAATGAAGAAGGAACCCTTTAATGTGTTGTCATTGATGCCAACATTACTTGTTGACAGTTTCTCTAATCCGGTGAACAAAATGGAGACATCTTAATCCGATATTTTGGTCTGGAATTTCTCGTGTAATAAGATCTACTTATGAGGCTATAATACATTATTCTTGACTATTATGTGCATCTATGATCAATATTTCAATTGGTTTGGATGAACAAGCTGAAAGTTACAAGTAACAGTAGTTCGAAATTCAATTTTGGCTCTATATAGTGTAAATGAGTATGTGTAATCCGGTTCACGTTCCTTCGACGATTGGAATCAAACTTTACAACTTTGGGAGATTGTTTACAAATTTCAATACAATATATATTCCAGATGGCACATGTTTATATGATCCGATGGATCGTTGGTGGTTGATTAGTTGGTTTATTTTATGATTAGGTCTATTCCCTGGCTAACCCAATGCTTGATATATGTTGTGGAGATTAAATATGTGTTGTGGATGTTAATAAGATCTTCTTAGGTCCAAGCTAATCTAAATTAAGTGTTGCACATTTGGTTTGAGCACGAATATTTTTTTGAATCAAGTGTGGAGCTGACAAAAAAAAACTGATTTAAAATAGGGCTACATCTAATTAGGCCGACCTAATTGATGTATGCGAATGTATTGGGTATATATAAGACATTTTTGAGATTCTAGGAGACATGTGATGCAAAATGATAAGGGATATGGTGTGAACATGCGAATTTGTATGTGTGTGATCTAAATAAGAGCAAAATTGTTGTGAATGTTGAGAGATTGTAAAGCAGGGTAGTGTTTTGTATGTAGAGCTTCAAAGGAACTGAATCTAGCACAAGGAAGGTGTATTTTGTATCAGTTCACATCCTAGCTATGTAGCCACTTTTATTTTTGTATCTCTCTGGTTGTGAGCCTTATTGGATAGTATGTCCTAGCAGCGAGCCTCTGTAATATCTTATAACTGGTTATAATATATTGTGAGCTAATCCTCAACGTGGCTTTTCCCTTTTTGGTTTTTCCACATAAAAATCTTGGTGTTCATGTGTCATGTGATCTTGTGGTTGTTTCATAATTTCATTCTTTGTTGTAGTTAGATATGTTTTGATAATTGGATGGATTATGATTAAATGGTTTAATGGAATACTGATTCGCCCCCCTCTCAAAATTTTGTGTGTTCAACAATTGGTATAAGAGTCTGGTTCCTTCTGATAAGCCTAATAGCTTGAGGAAGATCTTGGAGGTTGAACACATGGTTGAGAGAAGGTATCCTATTCCTCCGGAAGAAATTTTTGCAATTGAATACATAGAAGATGACTGCATGATTGACAAAGAACTTAAAGATGCTCTTGAAGATCTTGACAAGGTTGAAAGTGAGAAAAAAAATCTAAAGGAAAACCTAGAGGAAGCAAATTAATGTGTCAAAAAATTAAGAGAACAAATCAAGAAATTCAGAGAAAGACATAGAGAAGTCAATGAACAATTGAAGAAAGAAAATGAAGACATCACCAACTAAAAGTGCAAGTGGAATAAAAGAAAAGAATTGAGGATTGTCTGAATACAATGGTACAAAGCAAGACTGATGAATGCACAAGACTTGAACAAGAAGTGGTAACTTTGAGATCATATCTGGAAAAAGCAAGAATTCATGAGGACAAATTCAAAACAAATTCTACAATGTTTGATGAACTAATTGTAGGACAGAAACCATCCAAAGATAAAGTTGGTTTGGGACTTGAGGAAGGAGAAAATTCAAAGGAAAATCAGACCCCTAACAAGGTTGAAAATCAAAAGAAGACTCAAGGCAATGGAAAAAAAATCAAAAATCAAAGAAGCAATGCTAGAAGACCCCCTATCAAACAACCTGTGATAGGTCGAATATATGTAAAGTTAGAAAACGAAGCAACAAACTAAAGAGTGCAAATAAACACCAAAACAACCTACACCTCAAGATTAGCCTAAGTTGGAATCAACACAAGATAAAAACAACAAATGGAACTTTATACATTGTGTTGAATCAATCCTTTGGTTGGCCCTTCGATCTTTGATGTGTATGCTCTTTGGATGGAAAGATATGCAAACTAGATGATGATGTGAGGATGGATGGAAATGGATGAAAGCATAAAAATGGCTAAGTGTAGATTGAGAAATAAAATTGCAAGAGTTTGGCTAGCAAAATGATCTCCTCCCAAATGAGAGAAAAGAGGGGGTATTTATAGGAATTTTGAGAATTCCTAGAAGAGATGGACGGTCAAGATTGAGCCACAATATCAAGATGTAGGGCTAAGGTGAGTTGAGAACTCACAAGCCCTCACATCTTGACATGTGGCATGTGATATAGCCCTAAAAGGTGAAGTGGACATGAGGTGGAAGGATGGTACATGACATGGAGGGGGGGTACAAAGTACCTTGGGATTGGACAAGATCTCCTCATAAAGGAGGTCCTTGTCCCCATGTGGGTGAGAGGACATGTGAGGAATTAAAAATTCCTCAAATATTCTCATGGGGAGATGGGAAAGAATAAAGAATAAAAAGAGGACATGTGGGAAGGAGTGAAGGAATTAAAAATTCCTTTTGAGTGCATTGGGGGATTAAAAGTGAATTAAAAATTCACATGGGGAAGTGGAGGCCTTGGCCCAAAAAGGAGAAAGCCTTTAATAGGGTTGGACTTAGTTAAGGATTAGGATTGTGCAAGTACTTGATTAGATTAATTAATGAAGATTAGAAGAGGGTTAGATCCTCACATGTGACTTGATGTGACAAGTCAAAGATCAGCATGGGGAAGAGAAAAAGAATTTAATATTCCTTGGAAGGATAAAAGGAATTAAAAATTCCTTGAGAGGTTGATTAGGCTAGTTAGTGAGGGATTAGAGGATGGTTAGGTGGCTAAGAGAGATTAGAGGCCAACTTTCAAAAGTTGGAGGATG
>VDFB02297100.1:0-110216 GCA_007258455.2 Sequoia sempervirens | reverse complement strand
AATGTTATCCTGCAGTCATTATGCCAGAGAGTTACAAAGTCATAGAATACTAAAATTCCTTACAATTAATCATTAGTCAGTACTTCTATTTTTGGAGCCTATGAAATGTGTTTCATATTCTTCACATAATTCAATACAAGTAAACCATGCTTCAACAATCACAATGTTAACAAGAAATAGTTATCCTTTTTGACCTATAGGTGTCTACACAAAATCTAAGGAGCCATTAAAATTGATTAGTGACTCCAATTCCAATACATAACATTAAACAACAATAATTTTCCAATAGTTTTTTTGTCTAGCATCTTTGCACAAACACAGTTTGGGCTTATAAAACCCTCCCATTTTTTGGTCAAACACAAAGCTCAATAGAAATCACAAAAATGCAAGACAAAATTTTAAAATTTCAGCACCAAAAATAGTCATTCAATAAAAAGGCAAAGAAAATAACAGATTATGTTAATGAAAGACAACTCAAGATATCAAGTGCAATGTACAAATTGTGAGATATCACCACAATACAGCAACAAGAATTTTGAGAGGCTAGCAGTGGCTCGCATGGAAAGCAAGTAGAGGAATAGGAAGTAATCTGCCAACAAGCAGGGTTGTAAATTCCAGTGGAGCTCAAGCAGTTAGAGAGAAGGCAATTGGATGCCAAAAGAATGTATTCTATGTAAGAGAAATTCATGACATTTTCAGAAACAGGGATAGAGGAAGTAAACTGTAGATTCTTCACACGTGCAAATATAACATACTTGGAAACTTATAGGTCAAGAGGCATAAAAGGAGAGAATGAAGACAACATCTATCAAAAAGGACAGAATGAAGCCAACATGTATCAACAACCACTCTTGTAGATTTCAAGGTATGTTGAGTTCAATTCAAAAATTTGAAAAGGGTCAAAGATCAAAGATAAGATGCAGAACTAATAAAGAAAAGTTTGTTATTTACATTTACTGCGACATAATCAAGATAAAAACAATCTCGTGCCATTACCAAGTGGAGGACAAAAATTATGTAATTAGCATATGGAGGAGAGCCCAACAAATGTAAGAATGCAATCATACCTCTTCTTCAAACTCCTCCACAATAGCTTTTCCAGCTGCTGCTTCTTGTTTAGCAGCATCCCTTCATCTGGCTATTTCTTCCTCTGCTGCTGCAATATCCATCATAAGACCTTCAACCTAAAAAGACAATAAACTAGCCAATTAATTATAAATTCTCGTAGTATAATTCCATCTTTGAAATCCATGCATGAGAAATGTAATATTTGACCCAAAAAAATATTGAAATTCAAAGCAACGAAGAAAGATTTTGTGAACAAATTTCAGAAAAAATGAACAAAATGAAGGCCATGGCCATGGGGATTACGCAAAAAGCAGCTGAAACAGGAACCTGAAGTAGGAAAATACAGAAATCGCCTCCTGCTGCTTATGAAACCTCTAGCAAAGGGAATTTTTTCCAATGAAACGAACCCAAACACTTCTGATACAGGATGGAAACCCTAGCACCTAATTTTTTTTCTATTTTCACCCTATTGCTGTTTGTTGTTTGCAATTGTTTTCATGAAGTTTTTGCATTGCAAGTGAAGGGTTTACATTGCATGTTTGTTTTTGAGCATTGTGCAATAACAATAAAATAAAGAGAGCATAAAGGAACTAGAAATAACACTTTTAGAGGCAACTAATTTTCTGATTTCTTCAATATTTGTTTTCAGTCATACAAGCTTCAAAAATTAGAATTTAAAACTTATTATCAGACCTGGAAATTGAGTTCTTTCAGCAATCATGAAGCTCACTTGACAAGTATGCCTTTCCCCAAGATGCAAGTTAAAGTGACCAAGCTGTATAGAGTTTTTGTGCAGCCAAAAGGGTCCCTAGAATCTGCTGTTCGAACGTCCTTTCAACCCACCAAACAAAGTGCAGCAAACCCAACAAGGCTATACCTCTCTAGAAGGGTGATTTTCTCTAATAAATTGGATTATTCACCAAAAAATATGTTCTTGTTATTGAAATGGACGCCCTTGATAGGAGAAGTGATATCTCAAATACCCAGAATGAAATCTCGAGCCAATGAGGAAATATGAGCAAATTATCAGTTTCAGCCCTGTATCGCCTGGAGAAGCTCAACCTGCTTTAGAAAATTCAAATCTTCACCCAAAAATTACAATCTAGTACTCAAAACGTTCGGCAAGAGAAGGGCCTTCCAATGGATCAATACCCAGAATAATATCTTCAACCGATAATGAGCAATGAGCAAATAACCAAATTCAAGTCCAAAGTAAAGTCTTCTGTAAAATGATTAAACCACACCAAAATGAAGTTATTTCTCTCCACACCAAAATCCAGCAGTCACACATCCCAAAACTACTGAAATGCAATCAAAAATATTGGTAAATCTTCATCATTTAACCCAACTGTGATCTTTGAATGAAATCACCCAGCACAAGTCTAAGCAGGTCTCTCACTGCCAAGACAAGTCTTAGAACTTGAGGGGCTATGTCCTCAATTCCATGCTTCAATACCCTGGCACCACACCAACAGCATTTCCCTATTAAAAACCCAAACTCCAACCTATGCAAACGAGCCTCCAAAATGATATTTTAACAAAGTTTTGCCAGCAACCCTAAAATGCACACTAAAACTCATTTGCTTTGTTTTAATTTAATTTTAAATTCTTTTCCTTCCATAGTTTGGGCGCCCAAGGTCCATAAAATATAAATTTACTTTTAAAACAACTTTAAGTTGTTGAGCTAGGCACCCTTGGTCACTTTTTAAAAAGACCCCCTTATGACCCCTTTTTAACTTTAAATTAAAAAGTCACTTTATTTTGCACACTTTTCAAGACATTCATCAAATATTAAAATAATTCCACCAAAGTGACTTTATCAACTGAATATGCTGCTCAAACCAATCTGACCAAGTCCATTGCCCCAAAATTGACTTACTATTTTTAGTAAGTACTAACAATAGTAAGCTACCATCCAAAGCTCAACTGAAGAGAAACTGACGTAGCATCCGCGACTCTCGCGAAGAAAGTGAACATCAATTGCCTTGCTAAAATGGAAGGTTCGGCTAACCTACGCCCGACTACTTGTTTTAAAAGGCCCTAAAGATAGTAAATGCTCCACGAAACTTGAAATTTGGTGAGAGACCAAGGCGTGAGAAGCTCACTAGGCTTGAAGTCTTTGAACTAGACCCCACCGCGCTAAAAATAGCACTTACTAAAATAGTAGAGTGTTCCGGATCAACCCTAACTGAAAGAGGGTGTCATAAAAAGGGGACGTTACAAAAAGGAGGGCTTGGTGAGGTGAGGGAGATTTTGCATTGAATTTTTTTGAGTTGTTCCATCATTGATGATCAATGGCCATTCATGATGTGCAAGTAGTAAACAACCTTTGAAGTCCTTTAGTTACAAAAGTGAATCTCCATTGTTAGATGCGCTTAGGTCAATTTCTTTCAGTGGAGAGTCCTTTTATGCTGAAAGGACTTGTGAACCACTGATCAAATTGTGATGAATGGTTTTGTGGGCATCTTGGGTTATACAACAATTGTAAGGAAGCATTGACATCATTGGATCATCTTTTGGTTGTCAAAACATTTAAAAGAACTTCATAAGTTTTGTTTTTCAAAGGAAATTGTGAACCATTGGATTGGGATTTTAATTGGACAGTTAATATTGGCTTGGAATGCAACATGGTGGGCAACATGTGGAAGCAGTTCTGTAGAAGATTCTATGGAAGGTTGATGGCAAGAAAGGCTTTTCATGGTTTAATTTCCCTAGGCTTTGATCATGGGCATTTTCACATTGAAGGGACTTGTAAATCATTGATCCATGTGGGATCAACAACAAACAAAGCATTCCATGGATTCATGTGGAGAGGCTTTAAAATTGATCTTTTTAGCAATGTTGCATGGGGATGCATTCTTCAGGGTTTAGTTGATATCCCCAAGACATTTTGAATGTCTTGGGGAGTTGGGGAGTTGGGGGGGATATTCCCTTTTTTCAGGATTGGATAGTGTGCTCCATTTGGAGCATATAAATAAAAAGTATGCGTTTTATTGAAAAAATTCTAAAAACCTCTTAACCTAGAAGGTGGAAGATGTCATTGCAAATGCAGCACACGATATTTACTTTTTAAAACTTCAGGTGCTTTTAGTTTGTTTAAGTCATTTTGACGGCCATCCCCAAATTTTTGGAAAAAGATTTCTTATTCCTGGAACCTCATCCCCATATGTGAAATATCCCACATAACATATTTGCTATTTTTCCTGATTTTAGGGTCCTAATTTTTGCCCTATTTTTCTGATTTCTATATCTGATTCAAAACCATAGTTTCTGCAGTTTTGATTTTCTGTTTCGAACACTTATAACAGCCACATAGCATGCCAAAAACATCATAACAGTTATGCCAATACATGTGCTAAAATCGCGTTTGTTACACAATGATTCAACACCACAATATTACAAAATGGTGGGAAACTTCGAGAACAAAGTCTGCTGTTATAATTCAAATTATGAAGTCTTAGGACAGGCAAACAATGCCAAGTAAAATATTAGGAGCCAATTTTTTTGTTTTTTGAAATAACAGATTACAACATTCAAGCAAGTGCACCCGTTAAGGTTAGATGGATAAACCGAAACGTGCAAGAAAGTAAACTCAAGATACGAAAGGGAACTCAACGTCAAGTATGTGCTACCCAATCCAAGGCGGAGTGAGGGCGACCATATGACGGAGTGATTACAGAAAGCAAAGCTTGAAATGAAATACTGAATAATGAAACTACTCGACACCCAGAATGTGCTTGCTCACCCAGAATGAGAAGTAGCTACCATAGGGCGGAGTTATACTATTTCTAACTAATACTGAAAGCAAACTTGAAGGAAATGCTGAATACTGAAACTACTCAACACCCAGAATGTGCTTGCTAACCGAATGGGATAGTAGCGACCATAAGTGAGGAATCTCTCACTATTACAATAACTTGGTGGAATTTACAGGATTACAACCCAGTTAAACAAGCAAGAATGATTACCCGATTACCTAACGAGAATTGGAGTTTACAATTTCGACTTCACAAGCCTGCCAAGGTGTTAGAGCGAAGAAATATGAATCTTTACAATACAAATGGATATCTCTTGGCTGAATTCAAGAAGCCACATCAAAACATTACAAAGATTGGATCTGATCTTTCTGTTTTCCTATTTCTCTCAAATCTGCCTTTCTACCAGCAAAACCAGCATACTAAGAATTGATACAATTGCTCATACCTCTCTTATAATCCTCTCAAATTGCCTAAAATCAGATGCAAGTGACTAATATGACCAAGGCGCCCAAACTAGATGCTTAACCCAGACCCGAAATGCAACCAATAATTAAATGCACAAATCCCAATGCTATGAAAAGTACGGCCTAGCTGAAAGAACTCGACTTGACATTAAAAATTAAATACACAACACTAAAATCTGAGATTTGAGACAAAGAATCGCCTACCCTAAACCATGAGATAAATGCAATACCCAGAACTCTGTTTTTTGTATTTTTTTGACTTACAATGAAAAACATGGATCTGCTGTGTTAAATCAGCAAATACAGAAAACTCTCTAAAAATGCAGACTTACTTAACAAGACCAAACTGAATACAATGCACAAAAACAAAGGCAAACTTACAAATGATTGAATCACTCATAAGCATGCTAAAATCTCCACTAGATGCTATCTTTCAAGCATGAAGTCGAGCCCAGACTAGGAGGCATTCATTCCTCGAAGAATTCCCGCAACCATTTCGGCAGCATAACATTAGCATAGTCCAAAGATATGAAATGATGCTCAACTCCTTCCTTTTATAATTTTCCAGTTGACCTCTCAAACCCTAAAATCCGCTTTTAGGTCAAAATCCACTCTCCTCAAGGATGGGCGCACTTTCTCTTCAAGTCTTAAGAAATGATATTTTAAATGAATATCAACTTTGATAATTACGCCCCTCATAACATTGCTTTGACTTTGGGAAATATTAAAATAATCTTTTAATGAGGGCGCCACCCTCAAAGACCCCCTTTTTTAAAACAACATTAAGTCATTAATCTAGGCCCATGGTCAACGTTAAAATATAATATTTAAAACGTGACTTTTTAATTAAATGACTTAACTTATCCCTCCGGATGTGCCCTGAAGCCAATATTGCGCCAAACATCTGACCAAACTGAAGCAGGAAGTCAACCGAGCTGAACTCATCTGGAAAGCTGCCAAAAATAGAATTTACTAAAAATAGTAAATTCCAAAAAGTACTCTGAATGCCGAGATGAACATACCCCTGCGAAGCTCTCTGAAAACCCAGAAAGAATCCGCCATTGAATCCATCATCTCTGAGCAATGACCTCCTCAAAATTAGGAAACCCTAATTTAACCTTCCGACTAGCCTTCGAGTTCCCAACGAAAAGGCCAACGGTCACTGGAACAATCAGGTTTGAGAAGGGAACATTACAATCCGCCCTTTCCAAAATTGCTTGTCCTCAAGCAATACCACCACAACTCCAGTAATTTGAAGACTAATCCATACGCAACAAGTATAATCAAGTATGATCCCTGGCTCCCAAACCCATCGCAGGAAGGACCCACCATGCCGATGCTGCTCCACTCTGATCACATCCGTGAAATCATTATGCCTATGCTGCACTAACCTTCCTTGTAACCCCAAAGTGTTACTGTCCATGATACTCATACTGAAAAATCTTAAAGGACTGAGACCAGCTTCATGTGACGTCTCATGTCCAAGAGGCCCAAGGTCAACAGTATCAACTATACCACTGTCAACCACAATGGATAGGCTGCTCAACTCCAAATCAAACTCCTCAACATACCTCCATATTGTAACAAACGAAGCCCTAATGGAAAAAATGATATCTTCAAATCTTCTTGCAACGAGGAAAGCAATCCTTTGCAAGATCTCAACAAATTCAGCCTCATGGCTTCTTCTGGAGCTACTATGCATCAACTGAATTATATCGACACCACCATGAAGACTTCTAATCACTCTTACTATTCCAACTCCAAGAGTTTCAGAAGGGAAAGCCAAAGCGTGTGGAAGTTCGTTGTTCAAAACCAATATAGTAAAGAAACTATCAAAATTTGCTTCACAAACCTCCATAGGATGCACTCCACAAGTAGAATAGGTGCGGAGGAACAAATAATCTCTGCTGTTCAAGGCCGAAGTCAGCGAAGTGCAATCTGATTTTAGTACCTCACACAAGAAAGAATAGCAGCACCAAAGAAATTCCCAAGTGTGAGTGTATGATATGAGCATAGAGTTGCAAGGTAACAACTCAAAAATGGCCGAAAAACATACTAGAGCAATCTCCATCTGAAAACTACCACCTCGTTGGCAAGTGGTGATGAAAAAACTCTCCCAAACGAGAGTAACTCCACAAGTAACAGGGCTGGTCTGCCTCCAACCAGCAAGCACGAGTCTCAAAATCTGCTCTTGTCTTAAGCAAGGATCAATGCCAAGAGCAACCAATTGTTCCTCTTTCCAATCCATACTCAAAATTTCTCTCCAATCCATTTGTCGACGAACAAACGGAACCATCATGGGGCTGGAAAAGAAAGTCACAACATCATTAATACTGAAATTTTGATCCTTATCCTTCAAAAAGTTCTTTCCACAAGTAATAAGCGCTATCAACCCATATTGAGAATCCCAAGCATGGATACCCAACTGAAAGTGATCTCCAACATACTGAAAAGAAAACTCAACACATTCCCAAATGCTAGTAAGGATCACGTGCCTTCTCACGAAACTGATGCCCCATCTAGTAAATCCTTGAAGCTTAACCATGAAAGCTTCCACCTTAAGGGAGTATGAAACATAAAGTGGCTTCAAATTCAGCTCCCAAAACTGATCAATATGATTCCAAACATCATTCCACTCAAGGGATGGATTGTCAGGAGTGCACCCACCAAAGTCTAGTTCACCTTTTTCCCATTCCTCCTGAGTAGTAGGTCTGAAATCTTCACTCGTTGCTGCTGTAATAAAGTTACCAACAGCTACCAAGACTTGTCTCATCAACACCTTGATGTCATAGATGTTGAAATTTCCTTGCTTCGTCACCTCCCATGTAGAACCTTCATCCTCAAACCCACTTATGCATTCATTACTACTCAACATACGTGGCACATCTTCATGGAGTGATATCAAGGCATCCTTAGATTGGAGTTCACGCTTGACCTCATGCTTGGTCACTTCACTACTTGACTCATTTTTCAAAACAAAGAGAGGATTGTCATAAGTTGCTTCAGCACCCACTTCAAAGAAGGGATTGTCGAAGACTTGGAAGCCATTCCTTTCGTCTCGCTGCCCCAAATCTGCACATGCAACTTCTGACTTTCTTGAAATGCTTTCAAGATCAAACTCCTTTTGAAGACAGTCAAAATCTCCAATCACTTGATTGATTTTTTTAGCTCTTTGTGCATCCTCTTGCTCCTTGAAAAGTTTGAAATCTGCAAACTGGTCTACAACTTCTGTTAGATCCAGCTGAGTTTCTTTCAACTTGTCCTTTGTTGATTTAAGCTCCAAAGTGAGCTCATCAACCATACTCTCCCTTTCTTCGAAAATAATGAAGGCCTTCTTTGCAGATTCGACGGCATGATCTCTATCTTCAATCAAGCCTATGAACTCGGATTTCATGGTCTCCAAGGAATCTTTGATTAGTTGCAATTTAGGAAGAGCAACTTCATCCTTAACTCCACTTTGTCTCTCTTCAAACTGAGCCTTCCAATAGAGATCATCAACCAAATTGTGTGTGCGATCAAATAGGGATAGCGCTTGCACTTCTTTTTCAAAAGATGCCTTGCATTGATCTTTCCACTCATGCACATGCAAAGATGGTGAACTGCTGATAGGCTGCAACTGAAAATCAGAACTTTGTTTTTCATCTTTGCTACCCTCATAGCTGCTCCAAGACTCCTTTCCTTCACCACCTACTAGCTGAAATTGCTCAATATCACAAAGAGAATTAGACTCCACAAATTCTTCAATCCAATGCTTACAACCAGCTTCAAGCATTGATAAATTGGATTTGTGTTTAGGAACTCCATCAAACTTTCCATCGTCAAGAGTCATATGATCTTCAAGATCCACTTCCACTTCACTGTCTTCATGATCAAAGTTTATGGCAGCCCCCTCATAGCTTGCAAAGCAATCAGAATTTTGAACTTCATCAGGATCAAAGGGAAACTCATCCCACACAATTTCTTTGTCATCACTAAATGCCTTCACTCCTGGATCCCAAGTGCTAGAGGATTGATTGTTTTGATCAAAAGGAAAGTGCTCTTTGTGCTTCTCTTGGAGGGTTGACTCTTTGAATAGGTCACCACCCAACTCACTTAAACTGATATCTTCATACATACCTCCCTTCAATGGCTTGGTTTGAAGATCAAACCCAAAACCACCCTTGACACTGTCACTAAAATGAAGTAAGGAATCTTTAGTGCTAGCTGTTTGGGAAACCTTATCATCTATATCTTCAATGAACCCATCATCTATAGGTATTTTTCTGATCTCATCATGAATAGTCATATGTATGCCAAAAAGGTCTTCTTGATCACTTGTCATAACTTCATCTTGTGAAAACTCTTGAGGAGTTTGAACAGCAACAAGAGGAAAACTATCCATCACAAAATCTTCAACAAGAGGAGGTACAAACACATCGAAATCATTACCAACATCATCACTTTGGTAACGGTCATAAGCTGATTCAAATACACCAATAGTATTTCCTTCAACTTGCTCTTCTTCACTTGCTATCACATGCAAGTCAAGGGGCGTATTATGAGTCTCTACCCTTAACTCTTCACTTGCCAAGGTATCTTCATCAAGCTCACGTTCATTTTGATGTGATATGTGCACCTTGTTTGTGCCATCTTCAATGCTAGATGACTGATTTTTCTCTTCAACTTGCATATTTGTCGGCTGCAATTCACAAATAGGCACTTCATCTCCTTCCTTCTTTGATTCTTCAACCAAAGCTTGTTCTGTTTCCCTTTTTATCCTTTTCCTAATGTGGTCCACCATCTTCGACTTTTCAGGCTCCAGTGATGCCACACACTTCAAATGGGAATCAAATGAAACATTGTACCTATAATCATCTGGCATGTTTTGATATTGCTCACGGAGTTTGGCAGCCTCATCTTCGCATTGTCTTTTAAACTGTTTGGCATATTCAACGAAGTCCCTTACGACATCACTAACCTTTCCTTCCTCAGATGCCATAGTTGAATCTGACTTCTCACAACCCATAGACCTTAGAAAATGCAACATCTTTGAAACTTCTGAAAGCTAATACTGAACTCAGCTCTGACCTCTGATGTAGAATCTGTTTTCTCTGTCAAGTGAACTCTGATGGGCACAGGATGGCAGGATCTTGGCTCTGATACACTGAAATATTCCGAGCCAAATTTTTTCGTTTTTCAATTAATAGATTACAACATTCAAGCAAGTGCACCCGTTAAGGTTAGATGGATAAACCGAAACGTGCAAGAAAGTAAACTCAAGATACAGAAGGGAACTCAACGTCAAGTATGTGCTACCCAATCCAAGGCGGAGTGAGGGGCGACCATATGACGGAGTGATTACAGAAAGCAAAGCTTGAAAGAAATACTGAATAATGAAACTACTCAACACCCAGAATGTGCTTGCTCACCCAGAATGGGAAGTAGCTACCATAGGGCGGAGTTATACTATTTCTAACTAATACTGAAAGCAAACTTGAAGGAAATGCTGAATACTGAAAACTACTCAACACCCAGAATGTGCTTGCTAACCCGGAATGGGATAGTAGCGACCATAGGGCGGAGATCTCACTATTACAATAACTTGATTGAGATTTAGGATTACAACCAGATTTAAACAAGCAAGAATGATTGCCAGTACTACTGGTCAGTTTACAATTTTGACTTCACAAGCCTGCCAAGATGTTAGAGCTAAGAAATATGAATCTTTACAATACAAATGGATATCTCTTGGCTGAATTCAAGAAGCCACATCAAAACAATTACAAAGATTGGATCTGACCTTTCTGTTTTCCTATTTTTCTCAAATCTGCCTTTCTACCAGCAAAACCAGCATACTAAGAATTGATACAATTGCTCATACCTCTCTTATAATCCTCTCAAATTGCCTAAAATCAGATGCAAGTGACTAATATGACCAAGGCGCCCAAACTAGATGCTTAACCCAGACCCGAAATGCAACCAATAATTAAATGCACAAATCCCAATGCTATGAAAAGTACGGCCTAGCTGAAAGAACTCGACTTGACATTAAAAATTGGATTCTCCATATTAAATTCTGATTTTAGAGACAAAAGATCGCCTTCCCAAAACAGTGATATAAATGCAATACCCACAAACAATATTTTTGTATTTTTTGAATTACGAACAAAAACCCAATCTGCTGTAGCTAACTCTACAAATACAGAAAACTCTCTAATATGCAACTTACTTAACAAGATCAAACTGAAATACAAGCATAAATACAAATGCAAACTTATAAATGATTGAATCACTCATAAGCATACTAAAATCTCCACTAGATGCTATCTCTCAAGCATGAAGTCGAGCCCAGACTAGGAGGCATTCATTCCTCGAAGAATTCCCGCAACCATTTCGGCAGCATAACATTAGCATAGTCCAAAGATGATGAAATGATGCTCAACTCCTTCCTTTTATAATTTTCCAGTTGACCTCTCAAACCCTAAAATCCGCTTTTAGGTCAAAATCCACTCTCCTCAAGGATGGGCGCACTTTCTCTTCAAGTCTTAAGAAATGATATTTTAAATGAATATCAACTTTGATAATTACGCCCCTCATAACATTGCTTTGACTTTGGGAAATATTAAAATAATCTTTTAATGAGGGCGCCACCCTCAAAGACCCCCTTTTTTAAAACAACATTAAGTCATTAATCTAGGCCCATGGTCAACGTTAAAATATAATATTTAAAACGTGACTTTTTAATTAAATGACTTAACTTATCCCTCCGGATGTGCCCTGAAGCCAATACTGCGCCAAACATCTGACCAAACTGAAGCAGGAAGTCAACCGAGCTGAACTCATTGGAAAGCTGCCAAAAATAGAATTTACTAAAAATAGTAAATTCCAAAAAGTACTCTGAATGCCGAGATGAACATACCCCTGCGAAGCTCTCTGAAAACCCAGAAAGAATCTGCCATTGAATCCATCATCTCTGAGCAATGACCTCCTCAAAATTAGGAAACCCTAATTTAACCTTCCGACTAGCCTTCGAGTTCCCAACGAAAAGGCCAACGGTCACTGGAACAATCAGGTTTGAGAAGGGAACATTACACCAAACATGCCAAACATGCCTATGCTATAATGTAAAGACCCTTGCGAATTTTGTTCTAAATTTTCAGTTTTGAGTGGTTTGGAATTTCATCAAACTGTTGCCTCGCAACCTCCTTTCAGCTAGTAAATGATTTCTCTTTTGGCTTTTTCTCATATAATGATAAAGCATGCATAAAAAGATTCTAACTAAAGTATGCCAATGACTGAAAATGAAAGTGGAATATGAGATGCAAAATGATTTTTGATTTTTCAAGACTTTGCAATGACTGAAATGTAAATGCATCTATCATGACGCTTATAATAAGCTCTTATAGTCAAGAGACATTTTTACAAACGTATGTCATGCAAACTCCAATCACCAATATGTATTGAATTGCAAAGTTTGGAATAAAAGATGTTTACAATGTCTTGCCAAAGAGTCCCAACTAATAATTGCCTTCTAGTTGGGACACATTACAAGTAGTAATGACAATACAACTCAAACCAAATGACAACGATACAATGCTATGCAAGATTTATTCAATGCAAATAAGATGAGGAATCGCCCAACCTGATGGATGCCCAACCAATGAAAATGCAGCGATTGAAGGATGCTAGCAGCTAGCAGTTCGGGTTACTTGAGGCCGCTTCCATACCTATCTCCGCTCATTGCGTTGAGTTCGTGATGTCTTGTATTAAGCATTACAACTTTGCTACTCATGAGATAGTGTCAGTCATAGTTTGCGGACTCGGCGGACTCGCCACGGACTCGCCGCGCACTCGAGAGTCCATAGGCCAGCCGAGTCGACTCGCCACAGACTCAAGAGTCGAGTCTAGAGTCTGGTCGGGACTGGGAGTCCAACCTCAGGACTCGGAGAGTCCCGAGGTCAGACTCGGGAGTCCCAACTCAAGACTCTCCTGTGTGGCTGGGAGTCAAAGGGGTTAAAAGAGTCCTGAGGTTGGACTCGGGAGTCCCAACCCAAAACTCTCCTGTGTGGCTGGGAGTCAAAAGGGGTTAAAAACCCATGTTTTTTTTAACTTTTTCTTTCATTTTAACACTCAAGTTTGTGAAATAGAGGTCTGCAAATTGAATTGGGGTTGAAAGAAGCCAAGATTATATGTAAACATTTATAATCTTATGATGTTATACATTGAAACTATGAGTATTTGATGACTATGAATGATTAAATTTCAATTATTGAGTGTTTGATGATCATATGACATGTAATATTTGAATTATGAGTGTTTGATAATCAAATTAGGCTCTTATGTTCTCTAAATGCATTAATTTGTTCTTGTTTTTTTGTAAAACTACGGTTTTTTTTTTTGCCGAGTCCTAGCCGAGTCTTTTCCCGAGTCCGTGCCGAGTCCCGAGTCTGAGTCATATTTTTGGGCTGCCGAGTCCGTGGCGAGTCCGAGTTTTCCAACTATGGTGTCAGTAGATGGACGAGTCATTTACAGTCTCAAGCCTCTGGATGTTGAGAGAAGTTTTAGTATCCCTCAGCACTCGAACAGTCTGGTTATTTCTATGGAGTAGTGCAAGCATGCATTCAACGCTGATGTGGACAAGTGCCAGAGCAAAATGGCAGAAAGATGGTTAAAGCAGGTGAAGAACAAATTGCCAAACAATGTGGGTCGTGGTGAGTATAAGGATGAATATGCGATTCTAATCACACTCTTGAATCGTGTCTCAGGTCATTCACATGCTAATGTTTTCCAGCCTTGGATGTATTACATCATTGGTCGCATCATATCTGGGCAGGAGCATTATGACTGGGCATGCTTCATCAGCGATGTTATCCACAAGCAGATCACCGGTTTCCTAGTTGCTCATGAGTTTCACGTGTTCTTATCTCGTGTACTTGATTGCTTATCAAGGTCAGTTCCGAGGGTTAAACACCGTGGGCATTCTCAGTGTTCATAAAGTCTATCATTATTATGATCAGCTTGAGTTCACTAAGGATGAACGTCATTTCAAGCGTGTTCACGAGGCTTTCCTGACTTATACAGTGAGGAATTTGGACTAGGAGTTGCACATTCATATCTCGGCAGTTGCTAGAGCAACGATGGATGGTTGGGAAGATTGGTTTATTTAGTTCCCGACATACACTTATATCTGAGTATATGGATTTACAGGAAATCCAGCTATGCTTCCATGCTATCCTTTGGATAGAACAGTCTTTATGGAGTTCCTAAGGCAGTTGCATGATGTTCATCGTCATTTGCGTCGCAAGCATAAACCAATTGCCATTTTTCCTTTTTAGTTTGGAATATATTGGTGCAAGACGACAGTTGATGCCAAAGTTGCAGGACAGGAGTTAGAGAGATACCATCTCAAGTATCTTGTTGAGGTATGTGCCTATGATCCTTGGGGTCATTACACAACACTCCTCGGTGGTCGTGCATATCATAAGCCTTCTATGGAAGACTATTGGGCCAATTGCGCGGATGACTTCGAGGTCCGTAGACGTAGCTACGACCGCTTCTCTCTCTCACATATTTCTGTTTTCTTGGCAGAAGATGTGGGATGTTTATCAGATGATGAGGGAGAAGTTATTCCTCAGTTTTTCAGAGAGCAGGTTGACACACAGCCACTGCCAGCAGTTGATTGGTACGCCAAGGAATACGTAACAGTAAAGGAGAGGTCAAGTAGAGTTATTTAGAATAGTATACTTTACCTCAACATCAAGAAGACTAGGAGGGTAAGTGTGCCTAGAGCAGAGCCGCCAGTGGTGGATCCTTCGCTACCTTCCTCGTCAAAACCCAAGCAGAAGAAGAGGAGTAACCCTCCCAAGAAAAGTGTCATGTCCCCGAATTGGAGGTATGGTGATTTAATTAAATTATTTAATTAACTTGTCCAAATTATTGATAATTTATGAGGATAGCTTAATTGATGATTTAATTAAATCAAGAGATGTTATTAAATTAATTATTTATTAAGTTATTCCCATAAAATAAAATATCAAAAGGGATGACTTATTATTTAATTAATTTAATAATAAAAAGTGACTTAAGTGACTTAATAATAAAATAATAAAGTAATAAAGTCACTTAAGGAATATTTCTAGAATCTTCTAGAAGTCTCTTGGTGATGAGGTTGAAAAAGTATAAAAAGAGGCTTGGGCTATGCATTTGGACATTTTGAGTTGCAAACACTTTTCCACGACACTGCTGAAGCTGAATGCTTAGCTTATTGTTTTCCAGTCTTCGTTTGTGAAAGACCAAACCTAGCTGGTTAAGTGCCAATTTCGGTTGTGCAACACCAACCCTAGTTGGATAGTGGAGGAAGATACTTCAGTCTTTCTCATTGGACTTATTGC
Source organism: Sequoia sempervirens (assembly GCA_007258455.2). NCBI lineage: Eukaryota > Viridiplantae > Streptophyta > Pinopsida > Cupressales > Cupressaceae > Sequoia > Sequoia sempervirens. Next base: position 94,556 of record VDFB02297100.1, on the reverse strand, counting down.
AATCATTGGAGGTCATTTTTGGAGAGATTTATGAGATATTTTGAGGTCTGTAATTTTGCTTCAATCTGCAGACCAGCCATGGAAGGATTAGCATTTTCATTCATTACTCTTCATTGAAGCTTCATCTCTTTGTGGGTATTGGAGGGATCACTTTGTCTTGCGAAGGCAATCATTTCTATAACAATTTTGGAAGCCAATACTGCTGTATCTATTTTTCTAAAAAGTTGCCAGGCAAACCAACGGCGACCTCTTGGCAAGGGGGCGATTTTAGTTTTGGAGGCACAATAAATTCCAATAAAATTTGTGTGGCATTGCTGGGCATAGAGAAAGGTTGACACACCTTCTTGAAGGAAAAATTCAGCTTCATCAAAGAGAAACGAGCTTATTTGTGGGTGCTGCTACAAAACCAGGTTCTTCATTTCTGAAGTTATTTTGCATTTAGTGTCTCATTTACCTTAGGGATCATTTGCTGGTATAATCAGCATCACGACAATGTAATTACAGTCATATTATGAACAATCAAATTGCATATGTAAGGTTGTCATGAGTATGGTAGTTGGCATTGATAGTTTCAATCATATCTATATTGTAATAAGTCCGATTGCACTTCATCTACAACTTGTAATCACTTATATTTCATTGCAATATCATATTGGAGATATAAGGAGTTTGCTGGTCATTTATTTGACAAAATGTCTTTTACATGTAATTGCATTACTTTGTGTTAGTTTTCATGCCAAGTGTTTGTGAAAATTCCTCTTGGCTGTAGGTGTGCATTTGCATTTAGAAATTCATTTATATGCACTTGAAAACACATAAAGAGTTGCATCTTCATTTTAGATAATTGCATAGTCATCTTGGAAGATATTTACAAGCATTTATTCATCATTGCATCAAGACAAAAGAAAGCAAAGAAATCTGAAGCTTATTATCAGCAAGTTGGGTGTTGCAAGCAAAGTGTTTGTCAAAATTCCAAGGGTAGAAAATCAGTGTTCTTGGATCAGATTTGGCAAGGCACTTTACAAAAAGTCAAGCGCTGAACAATTGAAAAGGTAAGACACTTGCCATTGATACACACACGGAGCCTGTCAGACAGCCTATCACAGAGCCAGTTCAGAGTCCGCTAGTGCCTGAGGTTCAGCCTCAAGTTCCTATACCAGTTCCGGAGCAGTCACCAGCCCCAATTCATATCAAATTGGATCTAGATTCCCCATCTTGCAGCAACTCCTCTACATATTCACTCTCGTTAGAGCCTCCTGTTGCTAGTACAGACCCTTCCAATGGCATTAGTCGAGACCAGTCTTGGATTGAAACGCAACTAGGAAGGAAGAGGAGGCAGCCATCCTATGTCCTTAATCATTCAGACTTTGATCAGGTTTACCAGGATGTGCCAGACAAGAGGATTAAGAACATGGTCCACGTGGAGAGGAATACTGATATGGAGATTGTCGTCGAGACTACTATACCTCCACAGGGGAAGAACTTGGATGAGTTAGAATCTCAGGACTTCGAGGTTATCACAGTCAACCTTGGTCGTAGCACATGCCAAACTCAGGTTGATCTCCTATAGGTTGCTATAGACAGTGCCAGGGATAGAATGCTAAAGGACGGAGAAGACAAGGCAGCCCTCAAGGCTGAAATCAGATAGCTTCGTCAGTACATTTCTAGCCTTGTACACAGGTCAAATGTCACTGCCTCACTCTCGCCAATGCTTGAGCCTTCAGTAGAACAAGGCCAACTTAATCATTTAGTTGCATACGACAAGCGTTTGGAGGAATGGGAGGAGTTCGTTGCTAGAGGCCGTTCTATGCTTACAGAGCTATATCAGTTGCAGTATAATGCATGAGAGTTCCGTCTACGTCTTTAGGATGAGGAGCAAGACATGGCGATTAGTAGACCCCGGGACGAGATTATGATTGCTCACCTGAGTATGGCATATGAATTAGTCACAGATGCAGAGGATAAAGAAGCTATCTACTCTTGGAAAACACAGTTGGTTTTCAAGGCAAAGATAGAGGAGACTATGACGTCAGAGTTGGCTGAGAGTAGAGAGCACATTACTAGTGTACTCCGGTTTGTGAGAACCTTAGTATCTTGCTTACCGTGTCGATATTAGATCGAGGGTGGTGCATATGTTAAGCTTACTGATGTTCAGTCAGAGCTCCAAGCATTCATTCATTCTATTTTCAGTGGGGAGACCATTGGTTGTAAGATTAATCAGCTTATAGTCATGTTGACATTTTTCGATGAAGCAACAAGGAGCAGAGGTGAACTTTAGTCCCAGATTACAGCTGGTGAGGACATACTGCACAGACATAGCATACTTCGGCAGAGTATTGGAGCTCTAGATAGTGATGCACTTAACAATCTCATTGAGGGATTGGTTGCTCAAGATTACGATCAGTAGACTTTAGTTCCCACCTCTCAGGATAGACATTACACACAAGAGTTAGACTTGGTGTTATCTTTTCAAGTTAACTCGCTATCTTATCTCATGCATGTCTATTCTAGGATTAGCTTTATTCACTTGGAGTTACATTTAGGGTTTACGTTAACTGATGATAGTGTTCCAGTTAACTTGCTTTCAATAAGGACCTGCATGCTTGCACATTGTCCATTTTTAGATTAGATGTTTCGGTTAACTGACGGTAGCTTTCCAGTTAACTGTATAGTTTGCTTTATTCGGGTTTAGCAATAATCTTGCATGCATTGCAAGATTGTAGTTGACTCAAGGTGATTTTAGGGTTCCCTACACCTTTCGATGTCTATAAATAAGAGCTTTTGCTCATTTGTACATAAATTTTGCGTGATTGCATACATGCTATGCCTACCTTGCCTGTAGTATTGCTATTTTGTATCTGTTCACGAACTTTTGTACGAGAGAAAAATTTATGCTGTGCCTACCTTGCCTTCAATATTGCTTGTTCTGTATCTGTTCATGAGTTTTTACTATTATGATGAATTCTTATGCCACTTGGGTTTCATGCAATTATGATGGTGAATTCTTGCTTTAGTTAGATATAGTGGCTAGTTTGATCGTAGATTGGATGCGTGTCTCCCCTATGCAATTTATTATCCTAGTTGGCTATCCTTTATGGTATGTGTTCAATATATTCATTTAGATTGAGCTGATAGATGTGCCACCTTGCCTTCAAGTTGAGAATCTATACTTGGTTATCGTGTGATGTGTGTGAATAATAAACCTATTCAGATTGAGCTGATAGTTGTGCCACCTTGCCTTCAAGTTGAGAATCTATACTTGGTTTATCATATGTTGTTTCCAATAAGCCTATTTAGACAAGCAAATAGTTTTGCCACCTTGCCTTCACGTTGTGAGTCTGTACCCGACTTATCGTTAGATAATCATTCCCGCTCCGTTTCCTCATGCTCTGAATTCTTGAGGGGATTGGATAGTTAAGTTACTTAGTTTTGAGTGTTGTAGTTGAGTTTTGCGAAACCAAAAAATACTTAGCTGCAACGTATAGAGTTTTTCTTAAACCTTGTGCCTCTTACAGCCGAGACAAAAAGACAGGATATAGTTTAGTTTACTTTTCTTTTCAAGCACTTTTGTCAAGCACAATGAGGGAGCTTCCCCTCATAATTTGAAGAGCACTCATTATGTAGTGTGCATAGTTGTCCATACGAACTTGCACTCCATAGGTGTTTTGTTGTTATGCTAACAAAATGGCGTCCTTGAGAGCTTATGTCTGTTCTTGATCCTTAACCTGCAATGAAATAATGAAGTAGGACGCCTATACCTTGATTATATAGACTCAAGCCTTAGATCCACAAGTTTGGGGACTTAACTCATGATGAAAAGTTGTTTTGGCTTGAATCTGAAGTTCAAAAAGTTGATTTCCACTAATCGTGGAGTGATTTAGCCAAGTATATCCCAAAATATCTTGACTTCAGTCAACAATTTGACCTTTGACTTCTTCTAGGTGTCCCTTTTGAGTTTTACAAGTTTTTTATTATTTTCTCTCTTGAATGACCTCAATTTGATCCTGAATCTAGCTTGATCTGTTGATCCTGAGTTGTTGCTGGCACATTCATTGTTGAGCTAGATCCAACCTGAAGAGAAGTGCCTGGGAGACTGAAATATTCCGAACCAATTTTTTCAATGTTTTGATTACAATAAGCAATGCAACACACATCCGTTAGGGTTAGCACTTAAACCAAAATGATGCGGAATACAACTCTAACCAAGAATGTACACCAGGATCCTGAGTTGGGCAAGGTGTGAGCATATGGTCAGAGGATCTCAATGCATGCTAAAGAGTAACTCTAACCAAGAATGTGCCCAAGAGGGACGACCATATGGTCAGAGGATCCCTACCAACTACAATTGCTAGAAGTAAACTCGACGCCAAGCATGTGCTTTCAAACCCAGAGTGGGAATGGAGCTACCATATGGCGGAGATGCTAAGTACTGCAATGCAATTCAAAATGTAAATAGGCGGAAAGTTAGCCTCTTCCACTTATTCAGTGGGCATTACAAGCATGAAAAGAAAGATGAGATGAAAGGCTGACAGTACTACTGTTCAGCTTATAATATAATAGAGAATGCCTGCCAAGAGCATAAGATTACGACGACTATTTAATGCTGCAACAATATAGAAGACTTTCCCTTGCTTAACAAGTATGCTAAGACCAAGAACTCCACTCAAAGAGTCAACCTTGATATTCTGATTTGTGACAGACCTGCACTTGAAATGCTTAATCAGCAACACTAGGAACGACTAATTTGCTCACTACTCCCTCAATACTCAACCAAATGACCTCAAATCAAATGCAATGGCTTCCTATGACAAGGGTGACCAAGCTGCATACAAGAAACCACACTCAAACCCACATAATTATTTAACACACTTCCCAATGCACTTCAAAGAGGGGCGGCCTGGCAAGAAGAGGCGATTTTCTTTATAAGTTCAAGTTCTTCATAATAAAATCTGTAAGTTAGGACAAAGGGGCGCCCAACCTAAAGGAATTGAAATATTCAACACCCAGAATGAATATTTTTTTATTTTTCAAATATATGAATGAATTACAAATCAGCCATGATATCAACAACTCCAGATTTTTGATAAGATATGCAAGAAACTGAACTACAATGCCAAAACAAAGCAACAATGCAAACCTCACTACATAAATCCTCTCAACAACAAGCTAACTTCTCCACTAGATGCTATCTCTCAAGCACGAAGTCGAGCCAAGGCTAGGAGGCATTCATTCCTCGAAGCAATTTCCAGCACCATTTCGGCAGCATAACAATACTCAAGAAATAAGATGATCAAATGAAGAGAAGAGGTATCCTTATAAAGGCACAAGAAGGAATCTCCAGAAGCTTCTAGAAGAGGCGCCCTAATTTCAAATTTGAAATAAACCTTTTTCCCTCCAAGAGATGGCGTCCCACTTGCAAGCATTATTTTGACCTTTTTAAATAATTAAAATTTCACCTTCTCCTCAAGTTGGCGTCCAAACTTCAAGCTTCATTTTTTGACCTTTTAAAATATAAAATTACCTCAATGAGGCGCCCACCCTTGAAGACCACTTTTTAGAATAACTTGAAGTGATGAAGCTTAGACCAAGGGGGTCAACATCAAAACATAACATTAAAATATAACATTATTTAAATAAATTGAACTTATCTCTCCAAAAAGCATCCCAAGGCCAAAAGTGAAGAAACCAACTGAACCAGCTGAAGAAGAGAACCAACTGTGCCGAAATCAACAGGACCACTGCCAGAAATAGAATTTACTAAAAATAGTAAATTCCAGAAAGTGCTTGGAAGCAAAAGCAAGTCACACCACTGCAAAGCTCTAAAAACCCAGAAAGAATCCGCAATTCAATCACCAAATTTCGAGCAACAACAACCTCCCAAAGCAGGAAACCCTAATTTCACCTCCAGTAGCCTACGGGTCTCCGGAATAGGCCAACGGTCAACTGAAATGATCATGCTTGAGAAGGGACATTCAGTCCGCCCTCCCAAGATTGCTTGTCCTCAAGCAATGCAAGCCTGATGCTGCAGAATCCCTCACTCTCCCAAGTCGCATCCTCCATAGCAAGTTTTCCACTTCACCAAGTATTCTCCGATTGTTCTTTTTCTCAAAGAACGCTCTCTGGTATCAAGAATCTCTTCTGGAATCAAAACCAACTATCCTTCTTCATCCAAAGGTGGCAACTGTGATGAAGCAACAACATTATGTCCAAGTGCCTTCTTGAGGCAAGACACGTGGAAGACATTGTGTACTTTGCTATTCAAAGGTAGCTCCAACTCATAAGCTACTACTCCAACCTTTCTAATAACTTGGAATGGCCCATAGAAGAGAGGTTTGAGCTTCTCAGCTCCACTCTTCTTGAGAGAAGACTGTCTGTAAGGTTGCAGTCGAAGATAAACCATATCTCCTACCTCAAAAGAGCGCTCAATACGCCACTGATCAGCGTACATCTTCTGCTGATTCTATGCAATCTGAAGGTTGTTCTTCAAGGATTTCAAGATATCTTGACTCTGCTGCAACAAATCCTTGGCTTGAGGGGCTTTGCTATCACCAAACACCAAATTAGCAAAGCTAGGAGCTTCATAACCGTAAAGAGCCATGAACGGTGACATCCTTATTGACATGTGAAAGGAAGAATTGTAACAATACTCGCCTATGTGAAGCCATTTCACCCATGCTCTTTGCTGCTCTGAAACATAGTTTCTCAAATAGCCTTCCAACCAGTTGTTCACTATCTCTGTTTGTCCATCAGTTTGAGGGTGATAACTAGTGCTTGGAGTAAGCACCGTACCACTCATCTTAAAGACCTCTTGCCAAAAAGTGCTTAGGAACTTGCTGTCCCTATCACTCACAATGTTGTTCGGCAACCCATGCAATCTAAACACCTCATGGAAAAACATATCTGCAACTTGAGCTGCCGAAAATGAGCTAGTAATGGCAAAGAAGTGAGTCAACATTGTTAATTTGTCCACAACAACATAGATACAATCTTTGCCTTGGACCTTTGGCAACCCCGTGATGAAGTCCATTGATATGCTTTCCCATTTTTGGTTGGGAATGGGAAGAGGTTGTAGCAGACCAGCTGGTAGAGTATGCTCATTCTTGTTCATCTAACAAGTGGGACACTCTTGAATGTAGCGTTGAACTTCCCCTTTTAGCCCTTTCCAAGAAAATCTTTTCCGAATCTGCCTATATGTCTTGAAGAGACCCTGATGAACAACAAGTGGAATGTCATGGAATGTCATCAAAATCTTCTTTTTGAGCTTAGAATCAGCCACCAAAAAGATTCTACCCTTGTAGTGTATCAAACCTTCAATCACCTTGTACCTTTCATCATGAAAAATACCTTCAATGATGCTGGTTGCAAACTGATTTTGGTATAATCAGGAAGCAACATCTCCTTACAATCAGCAGTAAGCTCACACAATGAGCTCAAATGAGGTCTCCTAGATAGAGCATCAGCCACAATATTGTTTTTTCCTTTGACATATTCAATGTCAAAATCGTAAGCTTGAAGCTTACTCACCCACTTTTGTTGCCTTTCGTTCAAGTCCTTCTGATGCATGAAGTGCTTGAGACTATTGCGATTAGTCTTGCCCACAAACTTGCTCCCCACCAAATATTGTCTGAACTTAGCTAATGCATGCATGATTGCAAGCATTTTCTTGTCATAGATGGAGTAGGTCCTTTCAATACCTCTTAACTTTCTGCTCTCAAACACAATGGGATGCTTGTCTTGCATCAAAACAGCCCCAACACCTTCTCTGGATGCATCACATTGTAGCTCGAAGGGCTTGGAAAAATCTGGAATAGCCAAAACCGGACAAGAGCTCATGATCTTCTTAAACTTATCAAAAGTAGCTTGAGCCTTTTCTGACCAACAAAAAGCCCCCTTTTTCGTGAGGTCAGTAAGAGGAGCAGCATTTTGTGAATAGCCCTTCACAAATCTTTTGTAAAATCCACAAAGACCCAAGAACCCCTTCAAATGAGTCAAGTTCTCAGGAGGTGGCCAATCAACTATTGCCTTGATCTTTTCAGGATCAACCTTCACTCTATCAGCACTGATTATATGACCAAGGTAAAGTAGCTCCTTCATTCCAAATTCACATTTGGATTCTTTGGCAAATAAACTCTCTGATTCTAGGATGCTAAGCACTTCCTCCAAGTGCTTGAGATGTTCTTCCCATGTCTTGTTGAAGATTAGAATGTCATAAAAAAATATCAATACGAACTTCCTCAACTACTTCTGGAAAACTCTGTTCATACAAGACTGGAAGGTAGCAGGAGCATTAGTCAACCCAAATGGCATGACTAAAAACTCAAAGTGACCATAGTGACATCTAAATGTTGTTTTCTCAACATCAGACCCTCTCATCCGAATCTGGTAGTAGCCCGACCTCAAATCAATCTTTGAAAAGAACTTGGCTCCATGTAGCTCATCAATGAGCTCATCTATCCTCGGAATGGGGTATCGATTTTTGATGGTGCTTTGATTCAAAGCACGATAATCCACACACATGGGAATGGTACCATCCTTCTTCTTCACAAGAACAATTGTTGAAGCGAAGGGACTCTTACTTGGACGAATGAAGCCCATCTCCAAGAGTTCCTTAATGTTTTTCTCAATCTCATCCTTCTGCTTCTTAGGGTACCGATATGGAGTTGTGATAACTGGCTTAGCCCCTTCCTTGAGCTCTATGACATGCTCCGAACCCCTTTCAGGAGGTGGCCCAGGGGGTAAACCAGCAAACACCTTGCTCTTCTTGGTGAGTAAAGATTGAATATCAGGAGGGTAGTCCCTCTTTGTTTCAACCAGACTAGCTGGAAGAATCATACATTCCGTAGCCCACTCAACTTGATCTTTCCAAATCAGCCTTGCCATTCTCTTGAATGACACAATCCGAGGTCCACCATTGGACATTCCTCTTAGCACCACCTTCTTTCCATCGGATTGGAACTTAAGTTCCATGGTTTGCAAATTTAGAGAGATCTCTCCAAGCGAACGTAGCCATTGAATGCCTAAGACGGTATCCGTATCTCCAATGTTGACTACATAGAAGTCATCCTTGACTTCATAGTTGCCCAATTGCATAGACATGTTTGAAATCTTATTGGTGCAAGAAATGTGAAACCCATCAGCTACCATAATCTTGAAGCCTTCAAATTCTTCTGTTTGCAGCCCCTTCTTTGCTACCACAACTTCATCAATGAAGTTATGCGTTGCTCCAATGTCAATCAAAACAACTATTCGCTGCCCCTTAATCATCCCTCGAGCTTTGAAGGATTCATTTTTTTGAAAGCTCGAAAGTTGAGCCAAAGTACTCCCACTTCCTTTTTCATCTTCAGACTCTTCTGGAGCTCTTTCCACTTCGCTGTCATCAAAATCAGACTGCTGGTCTGAAAAATCAGAATTACTTTCTTCAGCTGAATAGTATTCAATTTGATGAATTTTGACTCCTTTTGGGCAAATATGATCTTGGGACCATTTTTCTCTACACCGGAAACATAACCCCTTTCTTCGGAGTTCGTTAAGTGTCTCTGGATCCAACCTTGTGACATGAGTTTTATGCTATTTGAACTCCTTATGGTGAGGTCTTTTTCCTTTATCCTTTTTGTGAAATGATGGCTTGGATTGAAACTTTGCTTTAGGAGCAGCCCACTCCTTGTTTCTTGCTTTCTTCATTGCCTCTTGTAAGGAGGGTGGATCAAAAGCTTTAATCCAACCCTTGAGTGGCTCCATCAGCCCTTCACTGAATAGGATCACCAAACACCTCTCAGTGATTCCCGTGACCATGACTGAAAGTCTCTGAAACTCAGCTATGTAGGCATCAACTGTGCCATATTGTCTAAGTTGTGCCAACCCCTGAAATGTACTTCTGGATCCTTTTTCTCAAATCTCTCTATGAGTCTATTGGTGAACTCATCATAGGTAGTGATAGATCAATGACCCAAGGTGACTAGGCCATGGTACCACCACTCGTGTGCTACCCCATCTAGGTGTTACATCCCAAATTGAGACGTTACAATTGCCATTACTAGATAGAGTAAATGTGAATTCTAGAGGTGAATTAATGATGCTTGTACCTTGTCTTCAATATGAATGTTGTTTCATTTGATGTTATTCTCGGTAAAATACTGCATAAAAGAGAATAGAAGGTTATTGATTTGTGAATAATCTAACTTTTGAGATGTTTCATTTATTCTGCTTTGTTATGAGCATATGACTGCCGATGTCATGTCATGGTGTGCAGGTATGAAGACTAATCCTCCGGACAGAGGAGAGATATCACTCGGGGAGGAACTTGGTCGGGTAAGCAGTAACGAGTACCAAATGAGCATACACACACGTCAGTATAGGTTCTGAGAAACCAAGTTAGTTATGTTGGTCTAGATAAGTCATCCTTAGGCTTGGAGTTATGTTTACTTCTTTATGCTTTCAAAAGTGATGATTACTTATTTGTCTGACTTACTGTGCTTTGACCATGATATGGAAAACATGAATGAATATATGTTAATAAGTCAAGTATTTATATACATGTCAATACATACATATGTTCGGCAGCTGGATATGCCCATACGTACGTTTCGACATGGTATACATACATTTACGTGTACACTGCGTACAGTGATATACATATATATATATAACCACGTTACCTATTGCCTGTGAATAGTGATATTAATTATATTATTTAATATCGCCTAGGAATTCACATAAACAAATACTAACACGTATAAGTGTAAATATTCTGATATGTAAATAAAATATATATATATTTAAGAATATATAAATATAAATATTTATATTGTAGTTTTACTTAGAAATATATATATGTATACTCGTAAATATATTTAAATATTAATATTTAAATATACCAACGCATATATATATTTAAGTATATAAATCTACAATAAAGATATATATGATTATATAATTATAAATATATATATTAAGTTAAATAAATTTATGAATTTTATGTTACCGTGGGTAAAATTATAATCGCCTTGCATAGTAAGTTCTTTATTAATGAGTTTGGAAATATTTGGTTTTGATTTAAAATATGAAATCGAAATATTGAGATAGTAAAGTATTTGAAAAATAAAATACTTCATTGAGTAAAGTCGAAACATTTGAAAAGTGAAAATTACGTTTTTTCTCGTGAAAATGAATAAGGCGTGGAAAAAGGAAATCGCGCGCCTGGTAAAGACGCGTCTGGTTCGCGCGTAGGCTGTGACCTGGTCCAGAAAATAACCCTAATGCTAATCTCATGGCTCGAAATGGCGACTTGGGATCATTTGAACCTTGACCTTTTCGTTTGGAAATGAACTTCCTGGTTTATTGCAACAATAAAACCCTTAAAATCTGAACACGCCTTGAGCTGCCAATCCGCCATGTGAGAATTGATTTATTCCTCTCTTGCTGGCTTAAAATCGACTCGAATCATCTCTATTTTTAATGACTAAGGGTTTGAGAAACCGCCATGTATCATTTTGATTAATTCTGGGCACTTGCTGTCAATCTGCATGCCTTCTTAAAGGGAAAACGGTTGCAATTCGGGTATATAAATATACACGCCTTCCTTTCATTAAACACATCACTTGAGCAATTCTGAGTTTAGTATTTTGAGCCGTCCCTGTTCATTCTACAACACACAATTCTGGAATTCGGGTTTAGTCTCATGTCAAGTATTTTTGAGTGTTAATTTGCTGAGAGTGAGAATTATTCTGCTAAGTGAGTTTTTGAAAGCATTTAGCAATTCTGTGAGCAAATTCAGAGTGTTCATCCTTCGTAGAGTGAGCTTTTAATCTGCTAAGAAGTCCTTTGGCTGGAGGCTATAGGTGTAGCAAATTCTCACTAGATCAACACCGGTGGAAAGCTCTTGCCAGGCATGTTAACTCTTTTACTTTTTCATGAAGTTGCTATTCTTCTTTGGTGTAGAAGAGTTTATAAATAAAAGTCCACTTTCATTGAAACATAATAGGGAAGGAAGGTCGTTCTTTATGGTATACTTGGAAAGGATTTCTATAAGGATTGCCTTAATTATAGAAGTATTGTTGAACCATTAAACAAGTGGAAAATTTGTGAAATAGGAAGGCTAACACATGTTTTATACTATTAACTCTTGCATTAATTAGTAAATGGATTTATTGTTCCGTTGAAGAGTAAATTATATTAATTAGTAGACGGATTTACTGATCTATTGAAGAGTAAATTACAATTATTTGTATTGACTCCATATAAGGAGTGTATGTTTGCATATAGCCATTTAAATACTAAGGAATGAAATGAGGGTATTTAATAAGTTACCGATCACAACTAGTTGAAGATTAACTTAGTCAAGTTATTAAAAGCTCCTAGGATGAGAAAGTCCCGTATAAGGGAGATAGTTGTGAGTAATTGTTAATTTGTTTTCCTTTCTAGTAGTTAACTTGTAGGACGTCTAGGGTACGTACTACCCCGATAGACCAACCTACGCGTAGTGTAAGAATGCCTTAATGCAAATCGGCCCTGAGTAGTGCATATGATAAATGACCCTCATTCGAAGTACTGAATGATAATACTTTGGCCAAAGTAGTGAAATGTACAACATTCACTTAGGTGTGAAATAGTTGAGACTACACTGTCAGTTCATTGTGTTCCCGAAGTACATACTAGTTCAAGAGATGCCGTATGCACAGGACCTAGTTATGTAGGTACACAACACTATGCTCAGTTGGTAATCGTTAAAGGATACCCTACCAATCTCTTCTTCGAAGGGAGGGTCGTTCATTGCAAAATGATCGTGCGGGGGACCGCATTATAAGTCCGTGGTTGGCGGAAAAGCGCCCGAGTGATGTTTCTCCTCCTCAGCAAGCGGCCGATGTACCAAGATTTGAAAGGACGGATTCCTGGACCTTCTTACTACTATTTGTTCTAAAGCTCATTGGAGCTATGTTAGTTAAGGTACGTAATCTTGTTTCATGTACTTGTGAAGTTATTATATTGAAATGGAATCTTTGTTGTATATTAATATGGCAACTTGTTCATGTTTTGTCAATAAAGAAAAAGAAAGATTCTATTGCAATGACATGATTAACATGTTTACATATTTGTAGGATGTAAATTATGAAAATTTTAATTTTACCGAAGGGTCGGGTTGTTACACTAGGTGTAGCGTAGCGAACTTAATCGCCTCATCCTCTGCCATGGGTCTAAGAGCTAGATAGTTGTCTAACTTCTGTATCCAAGCTCTTGCTGAACTGCTGTCACTCCCATCAAAATGTGGAAGCGTAACCTTGCTGATCGCTTGATGCAAATCCCTCTGTACTGTTGTTCCCCTATGTTCATGATGTCTTCCTTGTCCTTTATTCTTCCTTTTATGGTCCACAAAATCATTGAAAGACATGTCTTGCTTGATTTCGTCAGGAAGGGAATCATACTCAGCACAGTTAAGTCTCAACTGCTCCACAAATGATGCATTTTCTTCCGGATGAGGTTGAGGGTTTACTGGTGCCAAGAAGGTGGGTTTAAATGGCCTGGAAGAAATGTATGTGCTATTTGAAGTAGGTTGGGCAGCATGTCCATTATGCTGGTTGGAGGCACTGTGTTCTCCCGTATGCCCTGGATTGTTCTGTGGAATTGGGTTCTGACCCATTTTCCCCATCATGAAAGATACCATATCCATTATGGCATCCATCTTCCTCTCGAACCTCTTTCCCGGACTTGGCGTTCTCTCTCTCCCTTTTCCACTGTCATCTCTGTTGCTAGTAAACCTCTTATTACCAGCCGCTGACCTCTCACCTTCCACCATTTCTGTTTCCTGAGAAGACCCCCAATGAGCCCTCAATACCTCTGATGCTGTCTGACCCTTTGGGACCCGATACCACTGCTTTACACCTTTCTTTTCTTCTCTTGCTATGTATCTTTTTTCTCTGTCACTCATAAAAATTCTGTTTCACAGGATGGCAGGACTTGTGGCTCTGATACCACTGAAATATTCCGAACCAATTTTTTCAATTTTTTGATTACAATAAGCAATGCAACACACATCCGTTAGGGTTAGCACTTAAACCAAAACGATGCGGAATACAACTCTAACCAAGAATGTACACCAGGATCCTGAGTTGGGCAAGGTGTGAGCATATGGTCAGAAGATCTCAATGCATGCTGAAGAGTAACTCTAACCAAGAATGTGCCCAAGATGGACGACCATATGGTTAGAGGATCCCTACCAACTACAATTGTTGGAAGTAAACTCGACGCCAAACATGTGCTTTCAAACCCAGAGTGGGAATGGAGCTACCATATGGCGGAGATGCTAAGTACTGTAATGCAATTCAAAATATAAATAGGCGGCAAGCCAGCCTCTTCCACTTATTCAGTGGGTATTACAAGCATGAAAAGAAAGATGAGAAGAAAGGCTGATAGTACATCTGTTCAACTTACAATATAATAGAGAACGCCTGCCAAGAGCATAAGATTAGGACTATTTAATGTTGCAACAATATGGAAGACTTTCCCTTGCTTAACAAGTATGCTAAGACCAAGAACTACACTCAAAGAATCAACCTTGATATTCTGATTTGTGACAGACCTGCACTTGAAATGCTTAATCAGCAACACTAGGAACGACTAATTTGCTCACTACTCCCTCAATACTCAACCAAATGACCTCAAATCAAATGCAATGGCTTCCTATGACAAGGGCGACCAAGCTGCATACAAGAAACCACACTCAAACCCACGTAATTATTTAACACACTTCCCAATGCACTTCAAAGAGGGGCGGCCTGGCAAGAAGAGGCGATTTTCTTTATAAATTCAAGTTCTTCATAATAAAATCTGTAAGTTAGGACAAAGGGGCGCCCAACCTAAAGGAATTGAAATATGCAACACCCAGAATGAATATTTTTTTATGTTTCAAATATAGGAATGAACTACAAATCAGCCATGATATCAGCAACTCCAGATTTTTGATAAGATATGCAAGAAACTGAACTACAATGCCAAAAAAAAGCAACAATGCAAACCTCACTACAGAAATCCTCTCAACAACAAGCTAACTTCTCCACTAGATGCTATCTCTCAAGCACGAAGTCGAGCCAAGGCTAGGAGGCATTCATTCCTCGAAGCAATTTCCAGCACCATTTCGGCAGCATAACAATACTCAAGAAATAAGATGATCAAATGAAGAGAAGAGGTCTCCTTATAAAGGCACAACAAGGAATCTCTAGAAGCTTCTAGAAGAGGTGCCCGAATTTCAAATTTGAAATAAACCTTTTTCCCTCCAAGAGATGGCGTCCCACTTGCAAGCATTATTTTGACCTTTTTAAATAATTAAAATTTCACCTTCTCCTCAAGTTGGCGTCCAAACTTCAAGCTTCATTTTTTGACCTTTTAAAATATAAAATTACCTCAATGAGGTGCCCACTCTTGAAGACCACTTTTTAGAATAACTTGAAGTGATGAAGCTTAGACCAAGGGGGTCAACATCAAAACATAACATTAAAATATAACATTATTTAAATAAATTGAACTTATCTCTCCAAAAAGCATCCCAAGGCCAAAAGTGAAGAAACCAATTAAACCAACTGAAGAAGAGAACCAATTGTGCCGAAATCAACAGGACCACTGCCAGAAATAGAATTTACTAGAAATAGTAAATTCTAGAAAGTGCTCGTAACGCAAAGCAAGTCACACCAATGAGAAGCTCTCTAAAAACCTAGAAAGAATCCGCAATTCAATCACCAAATTTCGAGGAACAACCTCCAAAACAGGAAACTCTAATTTCACCTTCCGAGTAGCCGACGGGTCTCTGGAATAGGCCAACGGTCAACTGAAATGATCATGCTTGAGAAGGGGACATTATAGAGACATGATGACAAAAAGCTGAGTTCAAGGCTTCAAAAGAAAGGGCGCCTTTTCCAAGAAAGGGCACTTTTGCTTTTGCCTTAGTGAGTTTTCAATCTTCGTTCTTCAGCCTTTTGAAATGATCTCTCGTGCTTTGATCTGGATTTCTCGTCGATTGGAGAATCAGATGATCTCGCTTGATATCTCATCAGGTAGCTAGCTCCGTTTCGCCAAAGATGACTGGAGTTGGAAAACTCAGAAGTCATTTTAGGGTCCCTTCATTCAAGGGCGCCCCTCATTGAAAAGGGCACTTTTGTCCTTCAACTTAGTTATCCTCATCTGAAAACTTGCCTGGTTTGGTCCTGGTTATTTATTGACTACTTCGTCAGAAGCCTGTGCTTGTAGTTGCGTTTTTGAGATCTACCTTGGCTGAGAAGATTGTCTTGGGAGGCCTTTGGTCATCTGTCAGCATCTAGAGGTCCAGAAAGAAGGGCGCCTTTCTTTGGAAAAAGGCTCTTTTTCTTTGATCTTCACTTTCAACAACCATTTCTTTATTTTTTGTCAACTGCCTCTTTTTGCTTCGTCGGCAACTGCTTATGAACAACTCATCAAATGATCTAGCTGTTTGTTTCGTTGTCGCGCCAGCAAGCAAACGCCGAGGATGACTGCCTTGGATGATTCAACAGACTGCATTTGACCTTTAAAGATCATGGGCACCCCTGCTTGAAAAAGGCTCTTTTCAGCATTGTGAAATGATCTCTCCTTCGTAACATTTCCAGAGTTAGTCAAATTTTGACCTTTTTGGGTTTCAGGAATCTCGTTCATCAAACATTTTTTTAGATCTTTTTTGCCATGGTTGCGTCATTGAAGCTTTTGAAGCTTAGCTTTCAGCACCTGGTACTGGCGAATCTGCCATTAATGGCTGCGAAGCTCATAACTTTGTTCCTAAAAAAATTGAAATAGACTCGCCAAAGTAAAACATGTCTTTTGATGATTCTGACTTGACGAATGTGGTCGTGAAGCCTTTTAATCCTTTCAAAATCATTTTCAATCATTTCTTGGAAGGTCCTATTTTCGGGGGTTTCCCTAAAAATAGGGGCGTAAAACCCTAATTTTCAAATTTTCAAAATTTTGCACGTGTTCCTTGACAGAAACCCACAAAGACCCTATGTTTGGTTTAACCTAAAACAGACTTTTAACGGCATTTTAACAAGATTTAGCTCAATTTATACAGAATGCCAAAAAAATTATTTTGGGTGCAACAATACTGACCAATTGCTGCTAACGACTGGCATGACACTGACCAAAGTCCATACTTAACTTGCCCCAAAAATTGAATTTTGACATCATTTTAACGAGGTTTAGACTCTTTTAAGCAAAATGCCTTAATGAAGCAAAAAATTTGGTTTGGGTACAACATGGTATAAATTGTAGATGCCTTAAAAGTCCTTTACAAAGCTTGTAATCTCATTGTCTTTTCCCCTATAATGTAGCTGTGCCACTCCTTTGAAGAATCGATGCCTTATTGAGATGATATATGCAAAATCGTGGTCTTATGAAGAAGAATATTGACTGTAGTGATTATATCAGAATTATGGAAATGATTGTATGCTGGAAGTCGACCTCTAGTGTAGCCAATTGATGAATACTTTGATACCAAAATGTCTCCAATAATGCTCCAATCGAACTTATGCAAAATTGGCCCTTGGTCACTAATTTTGCCCAACTGAGATGACTGAAGTATCACCTCCACAATTGCAACCCTTCAAAATATATTTCACTTCCTCAGTTATGCTATCAATGGGAGTTTTCATTCCGAAAGACAAATGTGAACAACTGATGGAACCCTTGGCCCCACAACTGAAAATGTCAAAGCAATATTCAAATGTTGCTGGTTAGAAGCTTAGGCAACCCCTATTGTCGCGGTTTGGGTTTTGGAATATTTTTGGGTTTTCAAAGAGCTTCAAAGTGCTATGACATGCATCTGCATCTGAGAACCTTTTTTGGACTTACTATTTTTAGTAAGTTGTGACTGCTGCCTGGTTTGTGCTCAAAATGCATTTGGAGTCACTTACTATTTTTAGCAGTATGTTATTTATAGTAAGTGCTATCTTCTATAGCTTAGTTTAGGGTTTTCCAAAGGGGTTACTATTTTTAGTAGTGGCTGATTATAGTGTTGCTATTTTCAGTTGGTCACAGTTTCTTCATTGGTCTTCTGTTTTGCTCAGTTCTAGGCTTTGGGCATATACTTACTATTTATAGCAGTACTATTTTTAGTAAGTAACCATTGGGGGAGTTGGTTCCAGGCTTGTGCATTTGCAACAGTGAAATTATCCAGTTTTCAGTTGGAGAGCCTAAGGTTGTAGTTTAATATTTGTTTTATTTGACCACTCAGGCATTTTATAAAGTTGAATTATAAAGTTACATTATAACTTATATGAAGGGGTAAAGTGGCCATTGGGAAAAGACCAAGGCACCAGGTGAACAACTTAAAGTTGTTTTAAAAGGGTCCTTAAATATTATTCTCTCTATGTGTTGGGACCCAAAGTGTCGAGGCATTAACATTTATAATGTTTAAATATTTAAAATGACTCTTAAGTTGGATGCCAAAAGGTGGTAAAATTAAAAAGCTTTTTAATATTTAAAAGCCTCCCTTAGTGTGGATGTCAAAAGGAGGAGATGATAATATTTTAAATGTTAACTTTATTTCATGAATTCAAGGTGTTGGGTTTTATGTTGAAATTAAATGCTTTTTGGAGTCCATTTGGCCTATGTGTTTTAATATGAGTTTGGCTCTCATTTTCACCATGGAGACTTGACAACTTACTGATATGCTATTGGTTTCTCTGGTTGCTTGGGTTGCATTGTGAGGACGAAAACCCTCCATTGTTGGGCTGATTTCGGTGGTGAAATATCCACCCTAGTCAGATATTGGTGTTGGTTCACAGTTTATTTCTATAGGAGCTTCAAAGATTGATCTACAAAGAAAAAACTATGAAGATTTTTTGGTATTTTAGGGAGATTTTGGTGTGCTTTCATTTTGCTTCAGTTTTGGTGTGAGTTTAGCAGATTTTGGTGAGTTTATTTTCAGTTTCTGGGTGACTGCAAACTGGACCTGAATCTGGTTATTTGCTCATTGCTCATTATCAATTGAAGATATTATTTTGGGTATTGATCCATTGGAAGGCCCTTCTCTTGCTGATCGTTTTCAGTACTAGATTGTAATTTTTGGTGGAGGCATTTAATTTTAGGAGCAAGTCAACTTCTCCAGGAGGGGTGCCCTTTGCCAGGAAAAAAATCAGTTTTGAGGACAGCTGGAGTAGAGTTTGAATCTAGGTTTTTGGCATTGGAGAAGAGAGCTCTAGGCATTGAGAAAAACAAAGGAGTCGCTGGCCATTGCTGGTGGTTGTATACGCCATTCCGAACACTCATATTGCTGCTGTAACAAGTCCATTGAGTCTGATTTTAATATTGTAAAAGTTTCTGATTTATATCATAATATGAAGACTTATGTTGCTGGTTACAATCTCTCTTGACAAGATTTCAGTTTTTAATGTTTACTGTATTTTGCAATCTGCACTTTACATTTCTTACTCTTGCAAAAACATATTAAGAAACAAATACAAACCATCTTGAAACAAGCAAACAACAGGCAGAGTTTTCTAAAAAAAAAAACAGGGGTGCTATTTTACAGTTGTTTCTTGTAGTTTACTTTTTCTGCCTACACCTTAGAAAGGTCTTGTTACCTCCTATTGTACCCCAAATTAAAATTTTTGCTACAAATAGGCATTTTGAATAAATGAGTAAAAGTCTTGTCAAATTTGTCAAAAAAGGTCAAAATTGGGGTTTGCAAGTCTTGCATGGGGGGGTAAAAACTCAAAATTTTCAAAATCTGACGATCTGGGTCTGCTAAGAGTGACCAATTCTACAAAACTCATATCTCAGTTTTTCATCCCTACTTTTTAGGAAAACTGCTATTTTTAGTAATTTTCCAAAAATAGTAATTTTTTCTGGGTTTTTTTGTGTTTCTTTTGAAACGGATACTGGCAAAATTTTATCATGAAATGATCAGTTTTTCCCTACTGGGTCTAATTTTCTTTTTCAATTTCAGAAAGCATTTTGGGAACTTCAAAAATCATCAATGGAGGTCAGTTAGTTGCCAGGCGTCAGATTCAACACTCAAGCACTGAACAAAAGTTAGGATGGTGAACATGCATGAAGAACGAAGAAGGAAGAGGAAATCTGCAGATAAATGACTAACACTGCCAGCCATGGGCGCCCTAGCTCAGTCTAGGCACCCAGTTTTTTAAGGCATCAGATGGATGAATTAGGGTTTCTACTCTCAGGCAATTTTGTTTAGATCTTCCCTAGCTCCGTAGCGAATCCGACAGTGCAGTCATCAAATCATCCAATCATCTGAAATTCAAGATCAAATAGGGAGGATCCAAACAAAAGTTAGAATGAAAAACATGAAAATGACCAAAATTTGACTAAGTATGGGAACTTTGGGCGCCCCAGGTGCCCAAGGGCGCACAACTTTTTGAAGGGCCTAATTCAGTGGTTAGGGTTTGCGAATGTGCTCAATCTCTTCAGAATTCAGTGGTTAGGGTTTGTGAATGTGCTCAATCTCTTCAGAATTCAGTCAGCTTCGCAACGCCTATCTTTGTCAGAGCATTCGACTTGTCAGTCTCCAGCAAATCTAGATTGAAGTTGAAGGTATATAATAAGGATTCAACTCTGAAGGATGAAAATCAAGAAAAATTTCTGAGTCTGGAGGAGTTGAGCGCCCCAGAAGGAAATGGGCGCCCTAGCTTTTGGAGGTCTAAACTGATGAATTTGCCAGAGGAGCCTCTAGCATGTCTTCTTCTGTAATGTCCCCTTTTTCATGAGCATTGGATTTTGGAGGAATTAGCCTATTCCTAATCTTCGTAGGCTAATGGGACTTGATAAGAAGATCGTTTGGCAGATACCCAGTTGATTGGTTGGCTCATTTCGTGATTCAGTCTACATATGGAGGTGTTCTAATGATTTCTTGATATGTTTCTATTTTTAGAAACCTCATGTTATAAAGTAATGTTATGTTTGCACTTTATGTTATGAATAATTTTATTATAAAGTGCAAAATAATAAAATAATAAAATAAAATAAAATAATATTCCTTCTAGAAGGTGACTTGGGAAAGTTCTAGAAGGAGGCCGACCTCTTGAGGAAAAAGTATAAATTAACATCATGGTCCTCATTCTCATCATCCAGATTTGTTGTTGCTGATGTTGATGTTTGATGGTTGTGGAGCCTAGGGTTTCTGCAGATTGTTCTTGTCATAGGAAACGAAAACTTCCTATTGATAGCAATTTTGAGGGTGTGAAATATCACTTGAATTATTGCAGCTGGGAGAAAGTTACTTCAGACTTTCATTTGTGCTTCATTGCAAAAAACTTAGTGGCCTTTGGCCAAGTTTTTGGTATAGGACGAATTGGAGCATCATTGGAGGATATTTTGGCATCTTCATTCTTCATTGTTTGCACATTTTGAGGGATGAATTCATTGTTGGAGAATTCTGATTGAAAGATCAGAATTTGCAGTCATATATCAGCTCCTTAGAGAAATTCGAATTTATTCATGGAGGCTTTATATGGTGTTGATTTCTCTTGAGGAGGGAGGTGCTTGAATGTAGAGGATTAGGCGACTTAGTTGGGAGCATAAGGAGGTCAAAAATCATTGGAGATTATTTAATATTGCAAATCAGACCAAAATAGGGGCGAATTGGGCTGGGAAGCACAAATAAATTCATAAAAAATCATACACTTGCTTTTGGCTTATGGGTATTGGAGCAATCGATTTCTAGAGGATGGACAATGATGTTTGGTGATTGAAATTAGAGGTTGCAACTGCTATTATTTTATTTTTGAAGTCTCAAATATCCAGCAGGGGCGGCTAGGGCTGAGACATCATCCATCACTCATAAGGTGCTCTCTCCTTTGTTCTTGTTTGCTACTTCATCTCCAATCCAAGGCGACTTCATTCCAGGTTTCTTTGCATTGTATGGAGCTCATTTACATGTCATATTTGTATATGTTTGAAGTTTGATTTTGTACTCAGAAATTAGCAAACTTTAGAAAAGTTGTAAGTTGCCAGAGTCTTGTCAATGCTTTGCATTTTGGTTTATAAACAAGTGCTGGAGTTTAGTTTTAGATTAGTAACATTATTCATAGTCTTCTAGATTCTAGATGGATGCATTCCAAGTGTTTGATAAAAAGTCACTTGGCTGTAGGTGGCTAAGTTGCTCATAGGAAATCATTTAATGAGCATTGTATTGAGTCTTTGTATTGCAAATTGGAGATACAGGTTGCTGGTTGTAATAAGTTGACAATGAGCATTTCCATATTATTCACACTCAGATTTTAGTATGCATACCAACTGTTTGACAAAATACCAGTTGGCTGTAGGTGATCATTTTTCATGATTAGAACTCATATATGCATTCAATGTTGTCAAAATAAGTTGCACATTCATGTTAGGTCATAGTTTAGTCAATTTAGAGTCATTTGTAAACATTCTCATTGATGCTAATTGAAGAAAAGATCCATTAAAGCAAACTGAAATGTTATATCAGTCATATGACCCTTGTATGCAAAGTGTTTGAAAAAATTACCAAACATTCTCATTGAGTTGTTTTTCAGAGAGGTCTTTCGTTTGCATGGGTTGCCTAAAACTATTGTCAATGATAGGGACAGTAAGTTCCTAAGTGTTTTTTGGCAAGAGATCTTCAGATTGAGTGGGACAGTGCTTACTCCAAGCACTAGTTATCACCCACAAATAGATGGGCAATCAGAAATTGTGAACAAATGCTTAGAGGGCTACTTGAGAAACTATGTTTCAGGGCAGCAAAGAGCTTGGATTAAATGGCTTCATTTAGAAGAGTATTGTTATAACTCTTCTTATCACATGTCAATTAAGATGTCACCTTTTATGGCTCTTTATGGTTATGAAGTTACTAATTTTGTTGATTTAGTGTTTGGTGATAGTAGAGCTCCACAAGCACTGGATATGTTACAACAAAGCCAAGACATCTTGAAATCTCTCAAGGAAAATCTGCAACAAGCTCAAAATCAGCAGAGGTTATACGCTAATCAGCAGCGTGTTGAAAGGTCTTTTGAAGTTGGGGACATGGTCTATTTGAGGCTTCAGCCATATAGATAATCTTCTCTCAAGAAAAGTGGTGTGGAAAAGTTGAAGCCATGTTTTTATGGCCCTTTCAAAGTCACCAAGAGAATCGGTGAAGTTGCTTATGAGTTGGAGCTTCCAGCTGAAAGCAAAGTACATAATGTCTTTCATGTGTCACGCCTCAAGAAGGCAATGGGACACAACGTGGTGGCTACTTCAGAATTACCTCCATTGGATGAGGAAGGTCAGTTGGTATTGATTCCTGAAGCAATCCTTGATACTAGAGAGCGTTCTTTGAGGAGAAGGACAATCAAAGAATACTTGATTAGATGGAGGAATTTTCCTATTGAAGATGCCACGTGGGAAGGTGAACAGATTTTGTTGCATCCATCTTTTCAGTTGCTTGAGGACAAGCAATCTCGAGGAGGGCGGACTGTAATGTCCCCTTCTCATCAGTGATTAGCCTTGCACTTCATCAGTCTATTCCGGAACCTGTAGGCTGGAATGAGGAGAAATTAGGGTTTCTTGGCTTGGAGTTTTGTGGCACTTCATGTTATTTACTATTTTTAGTAAATACTTTTATGACAGTATGCAATTGGTTGTCTTCAGTCATCTCTTCATTAGAGCATGTTGTTTGATGTTTCAATATTGACTTCTCAAACTTTATTTGGTGAAATTATTTGATTAAAGGCATAAGTGTTATAATTTTCAGTTGACCCCCCCCTTGGCCTAAGGATATAACTTGAAAGTTGTTTTAAAAAGGGGTCATGAAGGGTACGCCCATGTCATAAGAGATATTAATATTTTATTTTGAACTTTATGCCTTGAGAAAAGTGGACGCCACCTTTTGTGAGGAGTTGTATTTTTTTGAAATTTGAAAAAAGAAGAATTCTAAAAGGTGACTCTTGGCGTACCTTCTTGGAAGGTGATGAGTTTCTCAGTTTTTATAAAATGAAGGCATTGCTCCAGCATTTGGGATCTACTGTTTATCATACTGTTATGCTGTCAAAATGACAATGGACATTTTGCTGTTGCTTCGAGGATGCTACCTCCTAGCCCTTTCCCAATTTCGTGTTTGAAATACAACACCTAGTTGGAATATTTCTGCTTCTCAACATCAGACTAGCAGATTGAGCATCAAGATTGAAGAATTTCTGGAGTATTTTCACAGTTTTGGTTTCCTGGTTTTTCTACAGTTGAAGCTGATTTTTGAATACATCTTTTGGAGTGATTTTTATTTTGTTATGGGTACTTTGGCAAATCATTTGTTGGTTCAAGACACCTCCTTCCACAAAAGATTGGAATTTATTTCCAAGTCTTTTTTTTTATCTTGCAAAATCGATTTTTTAAGAGGGCCGTATCTTTTTAGAGTGCCTTGGAATTCGTGTTAAATAAATGGGAGTTGCTGGTGATTGTTTCTGGATTTCATCTTGGGCGCCAAACTTCTAGGAAGCATTTGCAACTAATATCTCGTCATTCGGAGGTAATTTGGTCAACTTATGAGCATTTTCATGAATTCACAGTTTGCTGGTTGAATTTCCAGAATTCTAATTTTTATATCAGATTGTTACAGTTTCCAGTTTTTGATCTTATACTTCAGTATTTGAGTGTTATATGATTGTAAAAGTTCATACTTCATGTCTAAGGTTCATTTCCTATCATTGTAATTTGTAATCTGCAGAGTTTAATTTTTAAAGGTTGAGATTAAGCATTACTAATCCAACCATTTCCAGTTCTGCAATTGCTTATTGTTTTGTCATTAAATTACCCTTGGATGGTTTACCGCCAGTGTGGATAATCTGATTTGTAACACTCTTATACAGACTGTTATTTTTAGCAGCATCAAAGTGCCAGATGACAGGGAGATCGATGAGTTCTTGGTCGAAGTGTTAGACCGAGTTGACATGGAGTGATCTGTCAGTTAGAACGTGCAGTTAATTTCTAGGGTTGAGTCCTGAGCAGCAGTTAACTAGACTTCCAGTCTTCAGTTCACTTGCTGACTTAACACATGCTTATCTCATCCTCGGAGTTATCAACACAGGAGTTAGGGTTAGGGTTTCCAGTTAACTGAAGGTAGTGGCCAGTTAACTTTGCTTTAAATAAGGGCGTGCATGCTTGCACATTGTCCAATTAGGTTATTTGTACCAGTTAAACTGAGGGTAGTTGCCCAGTTAACTGTATAGTTTACTTCATTAGGGTTAGGGCGCATAACTTGCATGCATTGCAAGAACTGTAGTGAACTCAAGGTGATTTTAGGGTTACCTACACCTTGATGTATATAAATAAGAGCTTTTGCTCATTTGTAAATAACTTTTGCTTGAGAGAGAAATATATGCTGCGCCTACCTTGCCCTCAATATTGCTCTTTATGGTATTTGTTCATGTGTCTTCATTATTGCAATTGATTGTTATGCCACATAGGGTTTCGAAAGATTGTAATGCTGGATTCTTCCATAGTTTAGAGAAATCTGTCTTGTGAATCTTTTATTGTTATGATCGAACGTTATGCCACACAGGGTTTCGTAAGATTGTCATGATAAAACCGTTTTGTGAAGTGTTTACTATGCTGATCGAGTGTTATGCCACACAGGGTTTCATAAAGTTTTCATGGTGAATCTTCTCTTAGATTAGGAAAATCTGTTTTGTGAATCTTTTGTCATTACGATTGAGTGTTATGCCACATAGGGTTTCACAAAGATTTTGATGATAAAAGCTGTTTGTGAGTCTTTACTATGCTGATTGAGTGTTATGCCACATAGGGTTTCATAAGATTATCATAGCAAATTCTCAAATCTGTTTTGTGCTTAATAAACTTGTTCAGATTGAGATGATAGTTGCGCCACCTTGCCTTCAAGTAGAGAATCTGAATGCGTTTATCGTCTGATAGTCATAACCTTGCTCCGTTTCCTCTTGCTCTGTTTTCCTGAGGAGATTGGATAGATATAAGTTGTAGTTTAGTTGATTTGCGAAACCAGAGAAAACTCAGCTGCAACGTGTAAGTTCTTTCAAGAAAGCCTTGTGCCTCTAGCAGCTGAAACAAAAAGACAGGACATAGTTTTAGCTTATTTTCCTTTGCAAGTACATTTGTCAAAGCATAACGAGGGAGCTTCCCCTCCATAATTTGAAGAGCACTCATTGCGTAGTGTGCATAGGCTGTTCATAACAACTTCTACTCCAGAGGTGTTAGTTGTTACGCCAACAGTTCTTTCTGGCGCCCACCGTGGGGCACGAGGCCTTGAAATAACTTCATACATGTCACGGATATGACTATCTGGCGTCCTACTGCTCCAGTTCAACAACCAGAACTAAGTCCGCCTGTTATTCAGCCGAATTTAGCATTCATCGAAGCAGAACAGTCAGATATCATCAGTAGCTTGCGCACGTTTATTTTTGAAAATCATACATCTACATCTCAGTGGAGAAACGCAGCTACTACTCTGGATAAAGAAGAAGAAAAAGCAGATCTTGCAGCAGGTAGACCAGTTTGCCACCTCCCGCGTGGGATTAAGCATCCTGGCTTATCAAGTTTACATTAGAAGAAGGAGAAGAAATCCTCCTATACAGCCAGATCCTGTTTTTGAAGAAGCTCCTGATCAGTTTACTGAATCAGAAATCTTAGAAGAAGAATCTCCCACTCCAATTGCAGAGATGGGTGAACGTATTATTAACAACAACAACAATGGTGAAGATCACAACGGTCGTAATGCAAGAAACGCAAGACGTCCAGTCCCCTTGCCTTGGGGCGACAATATTGGACCGTTGGCTTTACCAGGACATCATGAATTGCCCAAAGGATCACGCAAGTTTTTCCCGAGATTTCATGGCGATGGTTCAAAACATCCAGATGAACATTTATCAGCATTCACGGCGGCTTGTTCCGTTTTGCATGTTGGACATGAGGACATCGCCGTTCGTCTTTTCGTGGAGACTCTTGAAAACAACGCAGCAGATTGGTTCAATAATCTTGAGCCAGGAATTATCACCAGTTGGGCTGTCATGAGCGAGAAGTTTTTGGCAAGATTCAAGCCTGCCGAAGACAATCACAGATTATTTGCACAACTTTCAAATTCGAAGATGGAAAAGCATGAACCGATGAGAGAATTCGTGGCAAGGTTTAATCGCCTTGTTACACGTCTTTCTCACACTTTGAATCCATCTGATGAGATTTTGATGAGTTCTTTCATCAACGCATTGCCGTCAGAAATTGCCTTTTTCTTGAAGATAGCCGAAGAAGATGATTTAACACGCCTTCAGGAGGAAGCAATCAAGCTTGAAGATAACATGATTACAACCGGCAAGATGAAAGATGATTCGATCAGGCCGCTCGTACAAGCGTCGGCCGATCCGTTGCTACAGAAGGTAGCAAACGAGGTGACGATACTAAAACGGCAGTCACCACCTCAAGGGCAACCAGCCTTGCCCTCACCACCTTTTCAATCACAACCAGCATATCAGCCGAGAAGGAATAACTTTCAGCCGTACAATAATTTCAAGTCAAAGTTTCCGCAAGGACAACCGAGACAAAATAATGAAGCTGAAAAGGCTACGGTCTTTTGCACATTCCATGATTCAGCAGAGCATACCGGCGCTACTTGTCCGGAAAATCAAAGAATGAATCAGCTCATGGGATTTGCCGATTCTGCTCCTAGTTCAGATTTCATACCTACCAGTTCAAATGTCGTCTCTTCACAGCCAGACGAGTTTGATG
Organism: Sequoia sempervirens; assembly: GCA_007258455.2. Classification (NCBI taxonomy): domain Eukaryota; kingdom Viridiplantae; phylum Streptophyta; class Pinopsida; order Cupressales; family Cupressaceae; genus Sequoia; species Sequoia sempervirens. Next base: position 66,857 of record VDFB02297100.1, on the reverse strand, counting down.
GCGACTCCGCAACGGGATATTTTGATCGAGAACCCGTTAATGAAGAAGAAGAATCCCGTCGTTTTTCTCTTGCAGTGAATCATGAGAATATCACCTCACCTGTGTTCACACGTGCTCAACATTTCAAAGCACAGAAGGAGGAAGAGGAAAAGCGGAATTTGAATACAAAAGCAAAGGAAGTAGTCTCTACTTCCAATCAAAAACCTTCACAAGAAAATATCTTGCCAGCGGCTTTAGATACGTCTTCAGCAAGCTTTGACATCGTTTCTTCCATGATGAAGACGAAGGTACAGATATCTCAACTGGAGTATTTACAAGATCATCCAGAACAGTTGGATAGGATCTTGAACGTTCTTAAGAAGAAGAATGTCGTTCAGCCGACATTGTTACAATCCTCAGTTCCTGCAGAAGAGAAGCCAAGGCCGTTTTATATATCTCTATATATAGGAGGTTTCAAGCTGAGCAATTGCATAATTGACAGTGGAGCTTCGGACAACGTAATGCCCTTACAGATTATGAATGCGTTGGGACTTTCGTGTACCCGACTCAGGAAAAGTGTTACTCACTTGAGTCTAAACCGGTGCCGTTAGTTGGTCAACTTAAAGATGCGCAAGTGAGGCTAGCGTCATGTCCAGAGAAGAAGATTATGATGACTATCCTTGTAGCTGATATTCCTACCAGTTACGGGATGTTACTTAGTAGAAGTTTTTGCAAGGATCTCGGAGGAGAAATACAGATGGATTGGTCGTTCGCGACAATTCCATTGAAGAAAGGTACTTTCAAATTAGAGCCGGAAACCAAATCAAAGTTTACAGTGGTAAAGTCCCAGGACCCACATGCTCAAGTGTTGTATCAAGACACGGGTCCAGGCACATACGCTATGGTGTCTGAAGTGACAGATGATTGTCAGAATTTTGCACTTTCCACCGAATTACCAGATGAAGAATCAAAAGTGTGGACGATGCAGTTTGATGGCAGTTGTTCGACTTCAGGTTCCGGAGCGGGAGTAGTGATTATCTCTCCCGAAGGTCGTTTATATCCTTTTGCATATAGGTTGCAATTTGATTGCACTAATAATACTGCAGAATATGAGGCGCTTTTGTTAGGTCTCAAAAACGCAAAGGATATGGGGATCAAGCTGCTTCAAGTTGAAGGAGATGCAGAGCTGATCGTAAAGCAGGTCAGAGATCAATTTCACGTTAGAAAGAATCGTCTCCAAAACTATAGGCAGAGAGTATGGAATGCAATCGATTGGTTCGATGCATTTAATATCAAATACATTTCAAGAATGAACAATAGCAAAGCTGATGCGCTTGCAGTTTCAGCCGCTCTTTTTATGCCTAACTCTGACTTTCGTCAGAACTCATTTGCTATTGAGCTCATCTATAGACCAGCTGTTCCTGATAATTCAGACAACTGGCAAGTCTTCAGTAATGATGAAGATATTAAAGAATTTCTCGTCATGGGAGATAATTACAAATAATTGTTCTTTGAAGGGAGTTCAACTCCTCACAGAGAGTCAATTACTGAAGAATCTGAGGTTATAGAATCTGGAATCATACAGTTGAAAGGAAATCAGATTCCTAAAGGTTTTGTATCCTTAGAGGATATTTTTGACAGGCATGATCGTTACATCCAAGATCAGAAGAGGTCAGGGGTGAATACTTCGTCAGAATATAGTCAAGTCAACATAGGTACTGAAGACAAGCCTCGGTTTGTGAATTTGGGCAAAGTGCTGTACTTCCGAAGAAACTGAGAGGTTTATCGCCTTGTTCAAGCAGTACAAGGATGTTTTTGCCTGGTCATATGAAGATTTAAAAGTCTTCACACCCATTGAATTGTCTCACACAATTCCGCTGAAGTCTGAAGTGAAGCCTTTCAGGCAGAAACAAAGACATTACAATCCGCGAATTCAAGATACTATCTATGCGGAAATTCAGAAGATGGTGGACTCCAGAATAATTTTTCCTATTCATCATTCCACCTGGGTGTCAAATATTGTTCCTGTGCGCAAGAAGAATGGAGAAATCAGAATTTGCGTTGATTTCAGGAACTTGAATCAATCGTCCTTAAAGGACAATTATCCCTTACCAATCATGGAACATACATTGCAGACAGTTACCGGATCGGAAATGCTATCACTTCTTGATGGTTTTTCCGGATACAATCCACCTGGGTGTCAAATATTGTTCCTGTGCGCAAGAAGAATGGAGAAATCAGAATTTGCGTTGATTTCAGGAACTTGAATCAATCGTCCTTAAAGGACAATTATCCCTTACCAATCATGGAACATACATTGCAGACAGTTACCGGATCGGAAATGCTATCACTTCTTGATGGTTTTTCCGGATACAATCAGATTGCAGTGGCTGAGGAGGATCAAATCAAAACAGCTTTCACCACGCCGTGGGGAACATTTGCTTATGAGAGGATGCCTTTTGGCCTTATCAACGCCGGTGCTACTTTTCAAAGAGCCATGGATTTAGCGTTTGGGGATCTTAGGAATAAGATCATAGTCGTCTATCTTGATGACTTAACCGTTTTTTCAGATAAACGGAGTGATCATTTTTCACACCTTGTGAAAGTGTTCGAGAGATGTAGGTATCATAAAATATCTTTGAATCCGAAGAAGACAATCTTTGCGGTTACGGAGGGCAAGTTACTTGGTCATATCGTTTCCAAAGAAGGTACCAGAATAGATCCGAATCGGGTGGATTCAATCAGAAACCTATCTCTCCCTACAAGCAAAACGCAGGTGCACTCCTTTTTCGGTAAAGTTAACTTTATCCGAAGGTTCGTACCTGATTTCTCAGAGCTGACGAAGGAGATTTCAGCAATGATGAAGAAGACGTCTACATTTGTGTGGACGGACGAAGGCAAACATGCCTTTATTAAGATTAAAGAAGCTATTGCAAATGCACCAGTGTTAGTTCGGCCTAACTTTCAGAATGATTTCATTCTTTATTGTTACGCGTCGGAACTTTCATTGTCTGCCATTTTGACACAGAAACTCAGCGAGGAGGGTGAATCTCCTATTGCTTTTATGAGTGCTAATTTCAAGGATGCTGAGATGCGTTATTCCCAGATCGAGAAGAACGCTTATGCTGTCGTCAGAGCTGTCAAGAATTTCAGATTTTATCTTTTGAATTCACATACTACGGTGTATGTCACCGATCCAGCAGTAAAAAGTGTACTTACTCAACAGGAGATGGGTACGAAAAGAGGGAATTGGATCGCAAGAGTTCAAGAATATGATCTGGAGATTAAGCCTACCAAGCTTGTTCGCGGGCAAGGTCTTTGCAGATTGTTGGCGGAAGATGGAGATCGCAAGTTCAAGAGCAATGGTGGAATTGGTTTAGAAAAAGAAATTGAAGAAGACCTACCTTTGGTCTTACTAGTTAATTCTGCAGAAGAATGGTACACACCATTATGGTATTATTCAACGTATGGAGAATGTCCACGTCACATGGACAAACAGCAGAAAAGAACATTAAAATTGAAAGCACAGAATTTTGTGCTAGTTAATAACGTTCTGTACAAGCGTGGCCTTGACGGAACTTTCCTATTATGTGTCGGAAAGGATCAGCAGCGAAGGTTGTTAGAAGCTTTTCATAATCAGGCATGCGGAGGACACTTTTCATCAAGGGTCACTGCATTTAAGATTCTACGAGCACAGTTTTATTGGCCAACTATGTTTCGTGATGCATATGATTGGGTGTACAAATGTCAGCTATGTCAGCAGTTTGCTGGTAAAGTGAAATTGGCATCTTTTCCACTCAGGCCAGTTGTTATTGACGCTCCATTTCAGCAGTGGGGTATTGATTTTGTAGGACCTGTCAATCCAGTTTCCAGTAAGGGGCATGTGTTTGTCCTTACAGCGACAGATTATTTTACGAAATGGGTTGAGGCAATTCCTACTAAACGAGCTACGTCCGAAGTGGTTTGCAGCTTTCTAAAGGAGAATATCATTTCTCGCTTCGGAGTTCCTCGGAAAATTGTTACTGATAATGCTACTTGCTTCTCGTCAGAGGAGATTTTGAGTTTTTGTTTTGATCACGGCATCATGCTGTCACATTCATCAGATTATTACCCTCAGGGTAATGGACAGGCCGAATCATCCAATAAGAACATTGTAACAATTATACGCAAGTTGGTTGAGTCAAATCAGCGAACTTGGCATACTAAGTTATATGACGCTCTTTGGGCTGATCGTATAACTCCTAAAAGAGCTATTGGCACCTCGCCTTTTATACTTTTGTATGGTACAGAAGCTATTCTGCCCATTACATTAGAATTGTCTGCTTTGCAGTTGGCATCAGCAGTGGAAGATGAAGAATTTCATGATCCTATTCAGAAGAGAATTTTGCTCCTGATGAAACTTCAAGAAGAAAGGACGGAGGTTGTCGATAAAATCACTCAGCATCAAGAAAGAGTGAAGAGAATTTTTGATAAGAAAGCTCGTCACAGAGACTTTCAAATTGGAGATCAAGTCCTTTTGTGGGACAAAAGGCATGAGCCAAAAGGAATGCATGGAAAATTTGATTCCTTATTACAGTGTTATTTTTAGCAGCATCAAAGTGCCAGATGACAGGGAGATCGATGAGTTCTTGGTCGAAGTGTTAGACCGAGTTGACATGGAGTGATCTGTCAGTTAGAACGTGCAGTTAATTTCTAGGGTTGAGTCCGAGCAGCAGTTAACTAGACTTCCAGTCTTCATTCACTTGCTGACTTAACACATGCTTATCTCATCGGAGTTATCAACACAGAGTTAGGGTTAGGGTTTCCAGTTAAGAAGGTAGTGGCCAGTTAACTTTGCTTTAAATAAGGACGTGCATGCTTGCATTGTCCAATTAGGTTATTTGTGAGTTAAACTGGGGTAGTTGCCTTGATTAAGCGTATAGTTTACTTCATTAGGGTTAGGCGCATAACTTGCATGCATGCAAGAACTGTAGTGAACTCAAGGTGATTTTAGGGTTACCTACACCTTGATGTATATAAATAAGAGCTTTTGCTCATTTGTAAATAACTTTTGCTTGAGAGAGAAATATATGCTGCGCCTACCTTGCCCTCAATATTGCTCTTTATGGTATTTGTTCATGTGTCTTCATTATTGCAATTGATTGTTATGCCACATAGGGTTTCGAAAGATTGTAATGCTGGATTCTTCCATAGTTTAGAGAAATCTGTTTTGTGAATCTTTTATTGTTATGATCGAACGTTATGCCACACAGGGTTTCGTAAGATTGTCATGATAAAACCGTTTTGTGAAGTGTTTACTATGCTGATCGAGTGTTATGCCACACAGGGTTTCATAAAGTTTTCATGGTGAATCTTCTCTTAGATTAGGAAAATCTGTTTTGTGAATCTTTTGTCATTACGATTGAGTGTTATGCCACATAGGGTTTCACAAAGATTTTGATGATAAAAGCTGTTTATGAGTCTTTACTATGCTGATTGAGTGTTATGCCACATAGGGTTTCATAAGATTATCATAGCAAATTCTCAAATCTGTTTTGTGCTTAATAAACTTGTTCAGATTGAGATGATAGTTGCGCCACCTTGCCTTCAAGTAGAGAATCTGAATGCGTTTATCGTCGATAGTCATAACCTTGCTCCGTTTCCTCTTGCTCTGTTTTCCTGGGAGATTGGATAGATATAAGTTGTAGTTTAGTTGATTTGCGAAACCAGAGAAAACTCAGCTGCAACGTGTAAGTTCTTTCAAGAAAGCCTTGTGCCTCTAGCAGCTGAAACAAAAAGACAGGACATAGTTTTAGCTTATTTTCCTTTGCAAGTACATTTGTCAAAGCATAACGAGGGAGCTTCCCCTCCATAATTTGAAGAGCACTCATTGCGTAGTGTGCATAGGTGTTCATAACAACTTCTACTCCAGAGGTGTTAGTTGTTACGCCAACACAACCAATGGAGTATATGGAAGCAATCAAATTCAGAGAGGGCCCAAAAAGTCAAGGCATTGATCTTGAATGACGATTGGTGGGATCGTGTGAATTATGTATTGGAATTCACCGAACCTATCATGTCTATGCTTCGGTTTGCTGATACAGATGAACCATGCTTGGGGGATGTCTATGATAGCATGGACACAATGTTGGAAAAAATAAAAATAGAAATACAAAAAAAAGAGAATGATCCTGAAGACACCTTGTACAAAAGGGTGGAAGCAATTGTTCTTCATCGTTGGAACAAGATGACAACTCCATTGCACCTCCTTGCATATGCCCTATCTCCGAGGTACTATACCACTGAAGTGCTTTCTATCCCAGGGAGAATACCGCCATATAGAGATGCTGAAGTTGCTAATGGGTATAAGACGGCATTTAGTAGAATGTTCAGTGATCCAGAAGTGCATGCAAGTGTCATGAGAGAATTTGGAATGTTTGTCACAGGAAAATCAAAAAATCATACCGCTTCTGTTGCTAGAGACCAATACAAAATGGATGGTCTTACATGGTGGTACCTCCATGGTCAAGATTATATGTACCTCCAACCTCTTGCAATCAAGATCCTCTCACAAGTAAGTTTTTTTTTTTTGCCACTTGTATTGTAAAATTTAACACTTAACATTCTTGAATTTATCTTGCATTTTTTTATTTTATTTTTAATTTTGTTGGTTTTCTCTCCAGGTTGCAAGCTCTTCTGCCGCTGAACGGAATTGGAGTACATACTCCTTTATCCACTCAGTGAAGCGTAACCGGTTGGCTGCAAAAAGAGCTGAAGACTTAGTGTATATTCATTCCAATTTGCGTCTTCTGTCACGTAGGGATCCTCAATACAGGCAGGGGGCAGCGAGGCTTTGGGATGTAGCACCCGAGTCTACTGACTTGGATGCAACCATTCAGGATCTTGTTAGAGCCACTATGGATGATGTGGGTGATATTGATGACATATCACATGGTGTTGGATCCGCTTTGGGTTCAAATGATGATGATTTTGAAGTTGAAACCACTCAAAATCCAAGTCATGATGATTCTGACAATCCTTTTGATGATTGATGAGCATATGAACAATGAACATTGAATCATGTTTCAAATTTTCAATGTTTCATGAACTACATTTTGTAATTCAGTAATTTTATTTGAATATTTTTCAACTATCAATTGGCATTTAATATTTATCTTTGGCATTTGGCATTGGTCAATGATCAAGTATCATACTATGAAATGATTTAGTTTTACAATTCTCTATGTTTCTCTTATTTTTTTGTATATATAATACATATATATATATTTATAATATATTAAATTATTAATATATATATATATATATACACACGTACCCATACGTACCGAAACCCCTAAAAAAATTTTGCCCGTACCCACGTACCGGGTTCGCGTACCCGAACCCGTCCCCGAACCCGAACCGGTAACTTAGGAATCTGGATCTTCAAAAACTAGAGTGCCCCTAACTAGGAAGCACTCTTTTGCTCCAGAGTTAGAAAGATTTGATGATTTAGACATCATTTTAACAAGGTTTAGACTATTTTAAGCAAAATGCCTTAATGAAGCAAAAAAAATTTGGTTTGGGTACAACACCACTCCTTTGAGTATTTGTTAACCTTTATTTACTACGCAAAATTGTTGTGGCATTGTTGCCAATAAGTTTGGAAGTGCATATTTTTTCACTCTTGGATGAGAGTTAATTGGTTTGATGAGCAACTGTGTATGATTTCGTACCTTTGCATGTCCCAATTCTTTGTAATTCGTTGAGAAAGCTTGAAGAAGGAAATCAATAAGGCACATGTAGTTTGATCTAAAGATTTGAGTCATTTCAAAAATGTCTTGTTCTTATAACTTGTTGTTTCAATCTCCTCCTTGCACAGGGGTTCCTCCTCCTTGGATATTTTGTTGTTAACAGTTATCGTTTGATGTTGTGTAATGAGTTGTCTTTCAGCCTACACTTTGGACAAGTGCCGTCACCTCCTCGGGAATCTTGTTAGCCAAGTCATCGTAATTTGTTGTTTCTAGTGAGTTGTTTCCCAGCCTATACCTTGGACAAGGGTTCCTCCTCCTTGGCAAGTCTGAGATCCATCTTACCGTAAGAGTGATTCCTTGCATAAAGCCTTATTCCAGCATTAACTTGAGAGTTCAGAGCCTCAAACGCATTCTGGTAAGATAGTCTGCCCAAGTAATCCAACCAATTCATTCCCGCTTCTATGCCCTCATGCTCTATTTACCTTGAGGAGATAGGATAGACTAAAAGCTAGATTAGCTGTAGTTAAGATCTGCATAAACCAGAGAAAACCTTAGCTACAATGCATTGTGTTTATGCACCCTTGTGTCCTGCCCATTGAGTAAAAAGGATAGGAACCTTAAGCCCATTTTACTTTTACGCAAACATCAGCAAACAAGAAGGAGCTTCCCCTCCATAATTTGAAGAGCAGTTATTGCACACTGTGCATAGCTGTCTGTTTCCAATAAGCACTCCAGAGGTGCTAATTGAAATGCCAACAATTGTCAAACTTTGTGTAAATTTCAGATTCTTCCATTCATATTGTTTAGATAAATGATGAATTTGAACTTCTTTTACTTTTTATCTGTTCAATTACAATCTAAATATTCATTTTTATATGTTATTTTACTAGCTGTCCCACTTCTGTCTCCAAAATCTGGAAAGAAATTGCTGCCTCAAAAACCTGTCCCCATCCCTGAAACTCTGAAAAACACTGATTTTAGGTCATTATTAAAATATCCACCCCCTACACAAACGGAAACTGATCCCTAATCTCAGATACAAATTTTTACAACTCTGGTATAGTGCCAGAGTCTTTGGAAAGCATTTTGTTATTTTAGATATGGCTGTTGCCATGATAGTGGACATTGAATGGGTTAGGAAATGTGCTATTGAAAGCAATAGTTTTATGGCAGTGAATATATTGACCAAATATTACATCAAGGGAAATTATTGTAGTTTTTATTTTTGTCTGTTTGAATAAGAAAATCTCTGGTCTAGGCATTTCAGAAAATAAGTTTGAATATACTGGTTTCATATATAATAATGTATAACAAGAGGGCTAATAAAAGGATGGGTGTATATATTTGATTGTAGATTAAGATAACAGAATCTGGGAAGCAATAAATTCTCTTCTTTTTTTTATTGCAGCTATACTTGATATAGTCCTAAGCTGGAAAGCAAGGCAGTCCATGAAGAAAACTCAGATTCTTCGATATATACTAAAGGTTATAATAGCTGCTGCATGGGTCATCATTCTTCCAGCTTGTTATGTCCATTCTTGGGATAACCCAACCGGTCTGTTAAGAAGTCTAAATAATTGGTTCAGACAATGGAAATGTCCTTCCTTGTACATTTTCTCAGTTGTAATATATTTAATGCCCAATTTTTTAGCGGCATTATTGGTTTTGTTTCCAATGATGAGGCGATATGTTGAAAGCTCAAATTGGAGAATTTTCACCATTCTAACATGGTGGCAGCAGGTGAGCATGTTATATAACTGTCTCCTGAAATCTGGCTCACTATTCTCATTTTGAGCTTATGAGATCATTGTATCGCATTTGATCAAATTCTACTAACTATCTATGACATAGTGGTATCTGTAATCTGAAGTGGGAATGTGGTTTGTCTGTTTAGACCTTTCTTTTCTATAATAAGTGTAACATCAACATGAATCTACTTCTGGTCATTTGCAGCCAGGACTATATGTTGGACAAGGAATGGATGAGAGCTTCTCCTCTCTTTTCCAGTAATTTACTAATTTCACTATCTTATATTCATGAATTTGAATTTGAGCATTGTAATGGATGAATTTAGATTTTAGTACTTGCTGTTTTTATTTTTGTGTTTTCATCTTTCAAAAAAATTATTTGGAAAATTGGTAGGTATACATTGTTTTGGATGCTTTTACTCATAAGCAAGCTGGCTTTTAGCTACTATATTGAGGTAATGAGCTCACCTCTGATCTGACGATTTTTCTTTTGAGAAAAATAATGCAGTTTTCCCAGAAATAGTTAGCAAAATATCTGGAATGTAGAAATGCATTAGTGAATATATATAATATCACTGTCATGAATGATTGAAAACAGAACTCATCAAATTGTTCCATTTGTACTTTTCCTTAACTTTGGATCTTGAGCGGAAGCTGAGCTCTTTGACTTTAGTGGTTAGAATTCATGATTTGTGTTTTTCAGATAAAACCACTGGTTAAACCTACAAAGGTGATCATGAAAATGAGCATTAGCAATTACAAATTGCATGAGCTGTTCCCACAAGGTAAGACTGTATAATTTCTAAGTCACTTATGATTGATTATTCATTATACTTAGACAGTTATCTAATATGTTCATTCTCTTTTAGCAAAGAAGAATATAGGGGCAGTGATTGCTGTATGGGCTCCAATAGTCCTGGTAAACTTGAATTAGTTATCAAATTTATGTTATTTTGATGTTATTTTCAATGAGTATGAGCTAAGTCTGCTGGTTTTTACTATTGTTCAATTGGCTATGTTGATCTACAATTATTCATTTACAGGTTTATTTCATGGATACACAAATTTGGTATGCAATCTTCTCCACTATATTTGGAGGCATTTATGGAGCCTTTCGCCATCTTGGTGAGGTGTGTTTCTCTTTAATCAATTAATTTTTTCTATTCTTCCAAATTCGTTTATATTTATTAAGAAAATTTTCATTCTTGGAGGACCTTTTTAGGAAAATATGTTGATGAAGTGGTTCTCAGTTTAAACATTAGATTTCCTTATCTGTTTTATATTTGTAAACAAGTTTCTTAATTTTCTTTCTGTTTTTGGTTTCTTTTTTCAGATACGAACATTGGGAATGTTGAGGTCTCGATTCCAATATTTGCCAGGAGCTTTCAATGAATGTCTAGTGCCACCTACTGTTGAAAAACTTCAGAGGAAGGGTTTAAAAACTTTCTTTTCCCGGAGGTTTGAGAAGGTCAAGTATATATGAATCAAAGAGGTGTCTTTCTTCACAGCTGACATGTTTTGTGTCCCAATAATTAAAGATATTAGTTTGTCTGGTCATCATGTGATATCTGAAAATATTGTGGTTAACACATGCTGATTTATGCAGGTTGAGCCAGGAAAACGGATAGAGGCTGCAAAATTTGCCCAACTGTGGAATCAAGTGATTACAAGCTTTCGTAATGAGGATTTGATAAATAATAGGTGAAAGCCTTCTACAATTGCCAGTATAGAGACATAAAAACATTGTCTGGTTAATATTTAGTGATTATTATTTTCTTATTTCTTATACTGTTGATCAGAGAGATGGATCTATTGCTTTTACCATATTCGTCAGATCCAAATGTAACTCTCGTCCAGTGGCCTCCATTCTTACTTGCTAGCAAGGTAACTTTGTTACCTGTTGGTTCCTTTATTCCCAAAACTATTTTTCTTCCTCTCAATTTCTTTCTTCTTATGCTGCCTTTCAATGCAAATCAGATACCTGTAGCATTGGACATGGTTAAGGATTTCAGAGGGAAGGATTCAAACCTGTATAAAAGAATCAAAGCTGACGATTACATGATATGTGCTGTGCAAGAATGCTATGAGTTGGTTCAACGTGTTCTTTTGACAATTATCATTGGTGACCAAGAGAAGCGGTAGGGGCATCAACAATTTGCGATGGAGAATCATCCTTTTAAATATTTGGAATGGTTTTATGGCATGGGTTCATGTTTTTCTTTATCATTTTTAATTTTTTTTCCTATTTAATGCCCATGAAATGAAATCCTTTCCCCATATTTATGCAACTTCCCAATGCTAATTTGAAAAGACATGTAAAGTATGTCGTGATCTCAGTTAACAAAATAATTGCTGTTCTTTTCTCAGGGTTGTTGGGGAGATACTTAATTATGTTCGTGAGAACATTGATAAGGAGTCCCTCTTGGAGAATTTCAAGATTAGTGAGCTTCCCTTTCTATACACGAAGTTTGTACATCTTCTTGAAATACTGGTATGTCCAAATTTATTCTGTTATAATTTTGTTCATGTAATGCTGAGAGCTCAGCTTTATAGTTGATTCCAAAGCTTCTTACTTGCCTGTGGATGAATCAGAGAAAAAATGACGATGATCCAAATTCTCAGGAAGCTGTGATTCTTGCCCTTTAGGATATGTTGGAGATTGTAACTCGAAATATGATGAAAGATGGGCCTAGGTGGGGTACCTTTTTGGTAGTTGGCTGATAATTGGAAAAAAACCTTTCTTTTATTTATACTAATCCTTGGATGTTTCTGTGATACAGCATTTTGGAATCAATTCACAGTACACAAGCAAGTCAAGATATTTTAACAAGACCTGGTCAACCCCAAAATGCCTGGCTATTTGCATCTACTGGGGTTGTTGATTATCCTATTCAACCTTCTTATGCATGGGAAGAACAGGTATGGATTTCTCATTGACGACTGCCAGGCACATTGCAAGCATTCGTTGCTAAAACAGGGATGCACATTGTATGGTTTGTCAGATCAACAGGCTTCATTTGCTACTTACGGTCAAGGAATCAACTATGGATGTTCCTGTCAACATAGAAGCTCGGCGTCGGATGACATTCTTTACAAATTCTTTATTTATGGATATGCCTAATGCTCCTAAGGTTCAAAAAATGCTGTCATACAGGTAACTATTGGGCAATGGTGTGTTTTATTGCACAATTGCAGAGGTTTCATTTACACTTTAGAAATGTATTGTAGAACAATAGGGAAGATAATAAGTATCTATATCAAAAAATAATTAAATGAAAATGTACACTAAAATGCATTTGTACACCATCAAGAGGTGCTGCTAGAACTTTCTGACAGTTTCTTTTCTAATGGTTAAATTTGTCTTCTTTACTGTTGGTAATGGAATTTTACATTTTCCAGCTTATTTATGAGATAACAGGTTAAAATTTAAATACACTATTGGAATTCTGACAATGAACATAAGGTGGGCCAAAGATAACTGAATGGGAAAGGAAGCTCTCACATTTGAGTTTTTGCAGATTTTCTACTCAGGGTAACAAGTTCCTCCATGCTGAATTAAGGGGGAAATGACTTAATACACATATAAATTATCACGCAAAAGTATCTTTTCCTTTCAATATGGATTATGAAATCATTAAATCTCACATGTTAAGTACTCACTACTGATGCTGGTGTTGATACGATAATGTGACATAGAGTTATGCATGTGAGAGAGCTAAAAAAGCATGTTGAAGTATGGATATGTCATATATTAGAAAATGGTAATGGAATAAATGATATGCAAGTGTCATGTGGTTAGTAGCATAGTGTATAAAATGAAAGATTTTATGCTAAATGTACGAATGTAAGGTCATGCCATTGCACATCCAAGTGGTAAAATGAATGTTATTAGCTGCAGTTACAGCAGAAAGGCATATTCATTGTGTAACACCTTTTATTCTTTGAAGAATTCCCTGCAAAGAACTTTGGTTGTTGTATGCCTTTTGATTGGTGCAATCGGAATGGGATTTTGAGTAAAATCCAACTATCGATAATTTTAGTAGTTAGTTACCACTTGCCTAAGCAAGCAGAAAATTAGTGTTTCACATCTAACAACAATTTGGCAGAATCTTGAGTAAGCTTTTTGCATTTCTCAATGTAAAAATAACTTTGGGTAATATTAATTGTTTCCTTGAATGGATCTGGATTTGATTCCAAGTACATTTTTTGTTGAGGAGGTTTGGATTCCATTAGATTGTTACACCTTTGGTTCCGTCATATAGAAGAGTTAACATGAGAAGAGTCAGACTAAGAGATACCATTTTTCTATGAATGAAATCCTAGTTAAGACAAAAGGAAATTCCATAACCAACTCCAATGTGATTGGTACTCTACATCATTAGTGATGGATGAGAAGGCCATCCTTGTCAAACTTTCTATGGAAGCCTCCTCAGGGGAAGTAAAATTTTTACCCAAATAAGTTTTGCATGGTCAACAGATATTTGGAAATCATCAACATTCAAGGTGTGGCTTATGTTTTACTATTTATGCTTTGACATACCCTTTTCACAAACTATTGGCATTTCAATTCGCACCTCTGGAGTGCGTATTGGAAATGGACAACTATGCACAGATGAACTGCTCTTCAAATTAGGAGGGGAAGCTCCCTCATTTGCTGTTTTTGCTTAAAAATTAAAGTAAACTAAATTTCCTATCTTTTTATTTAGCGACAGAGCACAAGGTTATAAAACACAATGCGTTGCAGCTAAGGTTTTCTCTAGTTTCTGCAGATCTTAACTACAACCAGGCTAAAATTATAACTATCCTATCTCCTCAAGTATTTTAGAGTGAGCATTTAGGAGCAATTGGGAATGGTTGATGATAAACTATATCTCAAGATTCCCTTGGAGGTGAGGTGCTCTTTTTGAGGTGTAGGCTGAAATAAAAGTTATTGGAAACAACATCAAACGGCAAGCTAGATCTCAGGATTCCCTTGATGAAGTACAAGCCGAGTTCTAGAATGTTGTTCCTGGCAGTGATAGTGGCAATCCTGTTGCTAGAAAGATGAGTGAGATTCCCATGATGTCAAAAAAGTTCGGAAAAGTAGCCAATGAGGTCAATGATTTTCTGAGATCAATTGCAGAAGGAAAAGAAATCCTAGAAAAGCAGAACTTTGCTATAGATAGTATTGATGCTCCTGATAGAGATACAGTTTCCTGCTTTTTGGCGAATGTGGTTGAGATTTAAAGCAACAGTCATCTAGAAGCTTTCTTCGAGCTTTCTTTCTATTCTTGTCTCAATTCTTATCCACTCTTTGAAGAAGAGAAAGAAAACAAGTTGTAAAAGTTGGCATTTCCCTATTTTATTGCTTTCATAGGTTGTTAGATGGTTATTTTGTTTAAGTTTTAGAAATAAAGCTTGCATGTTGGCAAGTCCTAGTTGTAAAAGCAAGGATATTTTAGGGTTCCCTACTCCTCTGCTTGTGTATAAATAAGGACAGCCTTGCTCATTAGTTTCTTAATGGTTATTGTGATAGCAAATTGCTAAGCCTATTTTGCTTGCAAGTTGTTGTTTAGTTTCATGTTCACTTAGTGTAAGAGCAAGCTTGTATGTCTCTTTAGCTGCAAGTTATTGTTCAGTTCTTGTGTCTTGTGTCAATGTATTCTGGTTGATTGCTAAACTGTAAGCCTATTTTGCTACAATCTTGTTGTCCCAGAAGAAGTGCAATCTTTTTTCTAGAGATTTGAGAAATAAAGTCTTGTGCCTACTTTAGCTTGATATAATGTCTCAGATTTCCATTTTATGTGTTATGCTTATATGATCTCTCTTTCAACTTGCATTGAAATTAAGTAGATGTGTGTTGGAAGAAAAGTTTATTTAAGTATTTATGTCAAAGAATCCTTCCTTGTTCATTTCTAACTCTCATGCTCTGCGTTTACTTGAGAAGTTAGAAACGTCATTAGAGTAGGCTTAGTCGTAGTTGAACTTCTAAAAGAGAAAATCTCAACTACAGCGCTTGAGTTTTATAACCTTGTGTTCTTAGCTAAACAAAAAGATAGGAAAATTAGTTTTAGTTTAATTTCTTTTAAGCAATATCAACAAAGAGGGAGCTTCCCCTCCTAATTCGAAGAGCAGTTTATTTGTGCATAGCTGTCTGTTTCTAATTCGCATTCTAGAGGTGCGAATTGAAATGCCAACAGTTTTCTGGCGCCCACCGTGGGGCATGAGCCATAAAACTTCAAAGAAAGCTTGCACTTTATGTCATGAGAATGACTCTCTGGCATCCTACTGCTCTAGTTCAACAGCCTAATCTTACACCTCTAGTTATCCGGTCGAATTTCCAGATAATTGAAGGAGAGCAAGCAGACATCATCATTAGTTTGAGGAGTTTCATCTTCAAGAAGAAGGAAACTCCTGCTCAGTGGAGAAACACTGCTACCATTCTAGACAAAGAGGAAGAGAAAGCAGATGTTGCAGCCGGAAGGCCTGTCTTGCCACCTGCTGTGTGGGTTTAGACAATCTTGGCTTACAAAGTTTATATGAGGAAGAGAACGAATCCTCTCTTTCAAGACATTGATACAAATCCTTTCTTTCCACTAACACACCCTACAGAAGTTGGAGAGCCATCCAACGCAGTTCCTAAGTTCAACACTGTACTTGAAGTCAAAGAAGAATTTGCAGTCCAACCAGAAGCGATGGGTGATAACAATAACAATAATAACAATAACTGCAATTAGAGACTAGCAATCCCACTGCCTCGGGGTGATCAAATTGGACCTTTGGCCTTGGAAACAAACAATGAATTACCTAAGGGGTCAAGAAAGCATTTTCCATGGTTTCACGGCAATGGAAATCAACATCCTGATGATCATATTTCAGCTTTCTCAATGGCTTGTGCTGTTTTGCATGTGGCTCATGAAGACATTGTTGTACGTCTCTTTGTTGAGATTCTTGTGGGAGTTGCTGCTAAATGGTTCAATCACCTGGAGCTGGGTTGCATCACAGACTGGGCAACTATGAGCGAAAATTTTGTGGAAAGATTCAAGCCAGCTAAAGATAGTCAATAGTTGTTTGCCCAGGTCTCAAACTCGAAGATGGAGGCTCATGAACCAATGAGAGAGTTCGTGGCAAGGTTTAATCGCCTGGTCACACGTCTTTCACATATGCTCAATCTGTCACCTGAAATTCAGTAGTGCAGTTTTGTCAACGCTCTTCCATCTGAGATAACCTTTTTCCTAAAATCGGAAAATGAAACAGAATTAGAGAATGCGCAACAGGGTGCCATAGAGATTGAAGACAACATGATTACTATTGGCAAGTTGCAGAAAGATGCTATCAAACCTTTGGTTCAGAGTTTTGCAGACCCACTACTACAAAAGGTAGCCAATAAAATGACTATTTTAAAGAGGCAGTTACCTACTCAGCCTGCTTAGCATGCACCATTTGCGTTGCCGGCACCGCAACCATATCAAGCACCACAGTAACCATATCAATCTCAGCAGCCATACTAGCCGAGGAGAAATAATTTCTAGCCCTACAACAATTATAGGCCATGAGGGCCAGCTCCACCAAGGAAAGCGACTGATAATACATAACATGTATTTTGTTCCTTTCATGATACCAATGAACAT
This sequence comes from Sequoia sempervirens, assembly GCA_007258455.2. Classification (NCBI taxonomy): domain Eukaryota; kingdom Viridiplantae; phylum Streptophyta; class Pinopsida; order Cupressales; family Cupressaceae; genus Sequoia; species Sequoia sempervirens. The sequence continues at coordinate 49,790 of VDFB02297100.1, read as the reverse complement.
ACTGGCTCCACATGTCCTGAAAATGTAAGAATGAATCAGATAATGGGATACACTGAAACTGCACCAAGTCCAAGTTTCATGCCAACACTTAGTTCGAATGTTGTCTTACCACAATCAGACAACGTTGATGGCAACTCCGCAATGGGATACTTTGAAATTGAACCCGATATTGAAGAAGAAGAAGATCCCCGTCAGTACTCTATTGCAGTAAATCCTGGAAATATTACAACATGTGTGTTTACGTGAGCTCAACATCTTAAAGCACATAAAGAAGAGGAAGAAGAGAGACTGAGAACATAGAAAGAAAAAGAAAAAGGAAAAGAAGTAGCTTCTATTTCAAATCCCAAGCCTTCTCAGGAGAACATGAAAGTAATTGCTCAAGACTCATCTTCAGAAAATTTTGATATTGTAGACTCCTTGATGAAGAACAAAGTGCAGATTTCTTAGCTGGAATATCTCCAAGATCATCCAAAACAGCTAGATAGACTCCTTAAGGTTGTGAAGAAGAAGCTGGTTGTGCAGCCCACATTGCTCGAATCATCCATGTCAGTGGAAGACAAGCCTAAGCCCTTTTATATTTCCCTGTATATAGGGGGTTTCAAATTGAGCAATTGTATCATTGATTTAGGAGGCTTGGACAAAGTCATGCCTCTACAAGTGATGAATGCTCTAGGAATTTCGTGCACTAAAACAAAAGATAAATGTTATTCGTTGGAGTCCAAGTTAGTGCCATTAGTCGGACAGTTGAAAGATTCTCAAGTGAGGTTAGCGATCTGTCCTGAGAAAAAGATCATGATGATCATCCTAGTAGTTGACATTCCAGCTAGCTATGGGATGTTATTGAGTAGAAGCTTCTGCAAGGACCTCGGTGGAGAGATACAAATGGATTGGTCTTCTGCGACTATTCCACTAAAGAATGGTACTTTCAAGCTAGAACCAGAGCCCAAGCTTCAGTTTGTTGTGGTGAAGACTCAAGATCCTTAAGCTCAAGTTCTATATCAAGAAACATGACTTGGTACTTATGCTATGCTGTCAGAGATACCTAAAGAAAGTCAAGAGGTTGCATGTTCCGCGGATAAATCAGCAGATGATCCTAAGCTATGGACTATGCAATTTGATGGGAGTTGCTCTACTGCTGATTCGGGTGCGGGAGTTGTAATAATCTCTCTTGGAGGATGGTTGTATCCATTTGCATACCGATTGCAATTTGAACGTACAGATGACAAGCCTCGGCTTGTTAATTTGGGTACATGCTGCACTATAGAGGAAAGTGAGAGGTTTATCTCTCTGTTCAAACAATATCGAGATGTCTTCGCCTGGTCCTATGAAGACTTGAAAGTTTTCACACCAAGAGAATTGTCTCATACAATTCCTCTTAAACCTGAAGCAAAGCCTTTTAGGAAAAAACAAAGACACTACAATCTACGAATTCAAGATACCATCTACGCAGAAATCCAGACGATGGTGGATGCAAAAATCATCTTTCCAATTCATCACTCCACCTGGGTGTCTAACATAGTTCCTATACGAAAGAAGAATGGAGAAATTAGAATTTGTGTATATTTCAGGAACTTGAATCAATCATCCCTCAAGGATAACTATCCTCTATCGATCATGGAGCACACCTTTGCAGACGGTTACTGGTTCAGAGATGTCTTTATTGGATGGTTTTCCTAGTTACAATCAACTTGCAGTGGTTGAAGAAGATCAGTACAAAATGACGTTCACTACCCCGTGGGGTACATTTGCATATGAAAGAATGCCTTTTGGCCTCATCAATGCCGGTGCTACATTTCAAAGAGCCATGGATTTGGCGTTTGGAGACTTGAGGAATAAAGTAATTGTTGTCTATCTAGACGACCTCACTGTTTTCTCGAAGATACGAGGAGATCAATTTTCACACTTAGGAAAAGTCTACAAAGAGGGAACTCGAATTGACCCAAGTTGAGTTGAATCTATTAGAAACTTGTCTCTTCCAATAAGCAGAACTGGGGTACACTCTTTCTACCATTGGGCATATTGTTGATAACAAGGATTTGACTATGTTGGCTCTTAATGGTCTTCCTCCATCTTGGGAGTCATTTATTCAAGGAATCAGTGCGAGATCGAAACTTCCTAAGTTTGATCGGTTGAGGGCGGATTGTATTCAAGAAGAATCAAGGTTGGCTGTGAAAGGAATTGGTCAAAGCTCTACAAATGAAGATATTCATGTTCTTGCCGCTCAATCCTCGAAGAAGAAAGAAAAAGAAGGGAAGAAAGGATACTTCAAGAGGAATAGAGATAAAGGATCAGATGGTGCTCCTACATCGAAGAAGGACCTCTCCCTCATTCAATGTTTTAGATGTGACAAGTTTGGTCACTATGCGAAGGATTGTCCAACCCGACGTAAGTAGCAGGCTACTATTGCAGATGTAGGTGAGATCTCTCCATAGAAGGATTCAAGTGGTTTTCTATTCTATTATGCTTTATCAAGCAATGTGCCTATCAACAACAATACTTGGTTGATTGATAGTGGTGCCTCTCGCCACATCACTGGATTTAGAGAGCATCTATCTGATTTGGTGGAGAGAGATTCTAGTGTTCAAGTTATTATTGGTGATGATGCAAGTTATTCTGTGAAAGGAGTTGGGACCTCCTCTCTTCATCTAGATTCCGGCATCTCCTTACAGTTGAGTGATGTTCTATTTGTTCTTGGTATCAAGCGGAACCTTGTCTCTATCTCAGCCTTGGAGGACAAGGGGTATCAAGTTGCATTCTCCGAAGGTAAAGTTCTTGCATAGCCAAAGAACTCAAGTATCAAGATTGCTCGGGTGATTGGAGTTCGACATGAGTGTCTCTATAGACTTTGCACTCGTCCACTTCAGGCTTTGTTGCATGATTCTTCAAGTTCGTGTGAACTTTGGCATAGAAGACTTGCTCACCTTCACTTTCGAGCACTACCAACCATGGAGAAGATGGTCACGGGCCTTCCTAAATTCAACCAGGAGCATGAAGGAATTTGCAGAGGTTGCGCATTGGGTAGGAATACTAAAGGTCCATTTCATAGTAGTGAAAGTAGATCCAAATGTATTCTAGATCTTATTCATTCTGATTTATGTAGTCCAATGTTTGTTGCTTCTTTGAGTGCTTTCTTGTATTACATTATTTTTATTGATGACTACTTTAGAAAGACTTGGATTTATTTCTTGAAATCTAAAGAACCCAAGGAAGTACTTGAGAGGTTCAAAGAGTTTAAAGCTCAAGTAGAGAACTTATTTGGGAAGAGGATCAAAGTTCTGAGATCCGACAACAGAGGAGAATACATCTCTGGAAGCTTTTGTAACTTTTGCATGGAAGCTGGGATTAAGAGGGAGTTTTGTGTCCCTTACAATCCTCAACAGAACGGTGTCGCAAAAAGAAAGATTAGATCTATTGTAGAAGTAGCCAAAGCCATGATTCATGACCAAGATCTGCAAATCTTCCTTTGGGTTGAAGCATCTAGGACAGTTGTTTATGTTCAAAATAGAACCCCTCACCGCATTTTGGAGAACATGACTCCCGAAGAAGCTTTCACAGGAGTGAAGCCAAAAGTAAGTCATTTGAGGATCTTTGGTTGTCTAGTGTATGTTCATGTACCTAAAGATAAAAGGACAAAGTTGGAACCGTCTAGCAAGAAGGGAATATTTGTGGGCTACAGTGAATCTTCAAAAGCCTACAAAGTGTACATTCCAGGTCAGAAATTGATTGAGATAAGCAGGGATGTTACATTTGAAGAAGATGTTGCATTCAAGAGGTCTAAGGGCATCCACATGGAGATAGACAATGAAGACCAAGAGTCTCCTCAGGATATGGAAGTTGACCATACTCCTGAGATTCATAGGGAGGCTACTGATCCCAAAGAAGATGATGATCTAGTTGAGCCTTTGGAACCTACCGATGGGCCTACAGACATTGTGATTGGTCGAAAGAGACCTCTTTGGGCCAAACAAACAATGTAGGAGGTAGAAAGGTTTGCAGCCCCGAGAGGAACATTCAGAGAAAGTAGGAGACCTCACAAGTTTTCAAGCTATGTTGCATTGATGAGTCAAATCATTGATTCAGAGCCTTCCAGTGTTGAGAAAGCTACTAGTCAGCAAGTATGGAAAGATGCTATGGCTAAGGAGTATCAATCCATCCTCAAGAATGATGTTTGGGACATTGTACCTAGACCTGAAGGAAAAACTGTTGTTTCTTCTAAGTGGCTCTTCAAGATCAAGCATGCGGTTGATGGGAGCATCGAGAAGTACAAGGCTAGGTTCATGGCTAGAGGATTCTCTCAAAAAGAGGGAATAGACTATGAGGAAACCTTCGCTCCAGTTGCTGGTCATACATCCATTAGGACCATCATTGCCATTGCTGCATCTAAGGGATGGAAGATACACCAAATGGACGTGAAGACAACATTTCTAAATGGTGTAATCGAGGAAGAGGTATATATTGAGAAACCTGATGGCTTTGAGGTTCATGGGAAGGAGTCTCATGTTTGCAAGCTGAAGAAGGCTTTGTATGGCCTTAAGCAGGCTCCTCGTGCTTGGTACGAAAGAATTGATAGATACCTGATGAGCTTGGGATTCTCCAAGAATGATGTTGATTCAAACCTTTACTTCAAGGTAATTGATGGTGAAGCATTGATCTTGGTTCTATATGTTGATGATTTAATTCTTACTGGAGAAGATCACCTCATTATCAAATGCAAGGAGTTAGCTTCTGAATTTGAAATGAAGGATCTTGGTCTCATGCACTACTTCCTTGGTTTAGAAGCATGGCAGAAGTCGGATGAGATCATTTTGAGTCAAGGGAAGTATACAATTGACATCTTGAAGAGATTTGGTATGATGAATTGCAAATCCATGGCTATGCCTATGTAGACCAACTTTCAAAAGCTTAAGGAGGCTGTAGCTAGTTCAGATCTGGTGGATCCTACTATGTACAAATAGTTGATTGGATTGTTGATGTGTCTAGTCAATACTAGACCAGATATTTGCTATGCAGTGAGTGCACTTAGTCAATTCATGTGTGAACCTAGGAAAATACATCTAGTTGCAGCGAAGCATATCCTGAGATACTTGCATGGCACAGTTGGGTATGGCTTGAGATATTCTTCTCGTGTGGACTTGAAGCTGCATGGATATATTGATTCTGGTTGGGCAGGGTGTGTCACTAATTAGAAGAGCACCTTTGGATGTTGTTTTAGTTTGGGGTCTGCAATGATCTCCTGGTGTAGCAGGAAGCAGTCTTCAGTGGCATTGAGCACCATAGAGGCCGAGTATATTGTAGCTTGTGTGGTAGCTCGAGAAGCAATGCGGCTGTGGAAGCTCCTTGTAGGATTGTTTGGACAATCATTGGAGTTGACTGTCATTCATTGTGATAATTAAAGTTGTGTGAAGCTTTCTGTCAACCCAATGTTTCATGATAGAACTAAACATGTTGAGATCAAATATCACTATATCAGAGATATGGTATTGAGGAAAGCAATTCAGTTGAAGTACATTAGCACTGATGAGCAGATGACAGACATTCTCACCAAGCCTCTTGCCAGAGTAAAGTTTGTGTACTTTCGAGACAAGCTTGGAATTGTGGAGAATGAAGCCCTAGCTAAGAGGGAGACTCAGCTTCAATGATCTTCTGTGATTTGCTTTAATGCATTTCTCTTTGTGAGAGAGATTTGAGGTGCAAGCCCTTGTTTAATGCATTTCTCTCTATGAGAGAGATTTGAGGTGAAAGCCCTTGTTTCCACCCTCTGGGAGTAGCCATGGTGGATGTCATGTGTGTGACTCCATGACAACATCACGTGAGAGAGTCCGTGATGATTTTCTTGTACTTGTGCTTTTCACCCTCTGGGAGTAGCTATGGTGAATGTCACGATGAGGTGACGACATCACATTGAGTGATTTCATGATGAGCACTTGTGCACATTTACCATACATGGGAGGAGCCATGATGGTTGATATCATGATGAGGTGATATGTTTCTTTTTCCACATATGGGAGTAGCCATTGTGGTTGACATCATGATGAGGTGATATGTCTTATGTAGCTAGAAGTATCCTCCCTAGATGAGAGGGAGTGTTGATGTTGGAGGCAGCATCGGGCTTCTACTTCCAACCCAGATCATGCGATAAAGAACAATTTAAATGATAGCCTAACGGCTATTTAAATTGCAAGACAACGATTGATGAAGAGGTGCTTCATCATTGCACATTAATTAATATTTAATTATTGTTTATAAGGCCGACATCATGAAGGCGCAAATTCTTGAAGAGGTACGATTTGTTGAGGCCGACTTCATGTATCTTAGAGACACGATTTTTGGTGATGGTCGAGATGAAGACTTGGAGAGATGTGTCCCCTCTTTCTCTCTTGTATATATGTTTGATGCTACTTCATTGTAAATCATTCATTCATATCCATCATAGTTTGAGTTCTAGATAAGTGCGAATACTTCAAGTTCAGATAGAAGCAGTGTAGAAGGCTGAGTTTATCATCAGCAAAGGCATCATATTATTTCTGTGTTAGCATCAGATTGTGGTGTCATTACATGGCCTCATAATTGGCCTCATTGTAAAGGAGACTATTGTTTATCGTTCAATATATAAGTGATATATTGTTGCTGAGTTTTTCTCCCTCAAGAGGAGGGTTTTCCCAGGGTATATGCTGTGTTATTGTGTCTGATTTTGAATTAAATTTCTGCTTTTATATTTGATCATAAAAACTAACAACAATATGCAATCAAAGTAGACTACACTTGAAACAAAAGGGAACAGACACTAAGTAACAAAGTAGCAAGAAAAGTAGGCTCAAAAAATTTGTTATTGCAACAATGGTTAAAAATAAATGGGCAAGGCTGACTTTATTTATACACAAACAAGGAATAGGGAACCCTAAAATCTCCTTGTTTTTAACAACTAGTCTTGCCAACATGCAAGCTTTATTTCTAAAAAATTAACAAAAGATAACTAATAACTAACTAACTACCAACATCAGTTAACTGAAAAAGCTCCAACTATACATTGATATTTCCAAAGAATAGATATGCATGAATAAGAACAAGTTAAACTCAAAAAATACATCGAGTTAACTGCTGCCTTTACTTGAGTTCTATTCTTGGAAATCATTGCATGCTTCAACTAGTAGTTCACTCCTTGATAGCTTGGGAAATCATATCCTCCAAAAAGCTGTTAACTGCCTCTTCATCAGGAACAATGATACTATCCAGAATGATGTACTATTTTTCCAACATCTCCTCACCATCTGGGATCAAACTTAGCAATTCTTTCCTATTTTCAGCTTCTTCATCAAATTTTGTTGACATTGCTACAACATAATTCATCTTGCATGCAACAGGATCACCATTAAAACTGCCATGGACAAGGTTCTGAAACTCTATCTGCACTTCATTGAGATCAAAGTACAAGTGCCATCTTCATGTCGATATTGACAAGGGATCTATGATAGAAACATACTTACAAACTTGAGAGTATTAGCAACCTTCTATCTATATCCAGCCAATTCTTCAAATATTCCTTCGTAGGTCTTTACTTTGAAGAGGTGTTGTTCTCTCCAAGCAAAAATCTTCTTGTGTTCTCCTATAGTGATTGACATAAGCTTTCCTCAAGTCGGAAATGACGATCTCATCTCTTGGTTTCCTTTCTGCTATATTATGTTCAAACTCTTGAATCCTTGAGTGAAGATCATGGGTGTTATACCTCAATTGGTATATTTATGCAAGTATAAATCTGCCCCTGGTGATGAATTCTTCTATCCAATCTCTCGTATGTTTTCCATATATGACCAACTGACTCAGCTGATGTTGATTTGTAGGTGTTCTAGAATTTGTGGAAGCAACAAGGTGGCCTGTGAAGTATCATGAAGGAGATTAGAAATATACTGTCGCAGCTGCCAAACCTCAGCCTTGAGGTTTGCCTTATCTTCTCCATCTTTGAGCACTTGTTCCTTTAGATTATCTGCTGCAACCTCAAAGAGATTTACATCAATATGTCGGGTGCTTCTTCCGAGATTGGCCTTGACAACCTTAAAGTCATCAATTTCAACCTCATCAATGTTCTTGTCCTCCAGAGGTGTGACAAACTCAAGGATGATCTCGCCATCAAAATTCTTCTCCATATGAACTTGTTTCTTAAGTTTCTTCTTTGTTGTGTCTTGGTAGATGCTATCAGGTTCTGCAAAGTTCAACTGATAAGAAGGCTTCCTCCTCTTCCTACCCAGTAAGTTCTCAAGCCAATATGAGGAGTCTCTACTAACTTCTCTGGGAGAATCGGTTCCAGCTCTAGCAACTCCTGATGGATCAATAGGTGTTGAGACATTGTGAATTGGTGAATTGCCTTTTGAATCTATATGAATAGGAGAAGGCTTTGGTGACAGCAGAAGAATAGGAGATGGAGGCTCTGCTTCAATTTGTGATGCTGGCTCAACCGGAACTTCTGGTGCATCTGCTAATCGTTCTTGCTGATTCACCTTTTCCTTCAAGCTCTTTGTCATTCGGCTAATCTTTGTATCTTCTGGAGGATTGCTCATATCGTTTGCTCTCGGTTTTGATTTAGAAGAAGGTAGAGATGACCGAACTATTGGCGGCTCTGCAACTGGAATGGCTACCTTTTGTGTCTTCTTACTGTTCTTGATAACTCAACTTGTCCTTTCCTCAATTGAGGTGCTTTCTCTGGCGAATCAATGAACTTGTGAAAGTGGTCGTTGCTCGACCTGATATCGGGCATTTGTGGGAAGTAGAACTTCCCCATCATCATCTGAAAAACTCTCCATTTCTTCTGATAAGAAATCAGCCATCTATCGAAGGGTAAGTTTGGAGTAGTTGCGCTTGCACACTTCAAACTCATCTTCACAATTGGTCCAAAAATCTTTAATTGTAGGTGTATGTGCATGATTTTGACCAAGACAAGCTGCAAAGACACCACGAGGATTGTATGAACGTCTCTCCTTGAAGAGCTTGAGACCAAACCTCGACATTTCATCACTCATCAACTTAGCATCAGCGGTTGATCTGCATCTATATATGCTCATCTCAAATGGGAAACTCAATGCAAGCTTGTGTCTGTTACGCAAAAATGTGTGCACTTCATGTACTTTCCTTAGAAACTCCATGAACATGACCTCATCTGTTGGATATCTAGGTAGCATGATTGGATCACCCGAGAAGCCATATACTCTTATGTAGGAGAACGTGGGGAATTGGATAAACCAATCAGCCCACTCTGCCATTTCCAATCTGGCATTTGCTGAAATCCATATATGCAACTCATCATCAAGATCTCGCACTGTATGCATTAGGAATAGATCATTCACCCACTTGTAACGCCACTCAGATTTTAAAAACTCTAATTGCGGGTAATGATCATACACATGCTGAACACCCAAAGTTCCAATGATATTAAAACCTCTAAACTTTCCTTGAAAGGCCATTAGATATATAAGGTAGGATATCATGTGGAATTCATGGGCCTTGAAAAACTCTATCATCTAACGGTGGAGACAATCACTAATCAATGCGGGCCAGTCATAGTGTTTTGTTCTGTCAACAATTTGGGAAACAATGTAAAACATCCAAGGCTGAAATTTATTTGCTTCTGCTTGACATGCGACTTGGATAAGCAAATTAATCATGACTGCAAATTCATCCTTGAATTCCCTGCGCCCAACATTCCTTGGCAAAGTATTCTCCTTCTCTTTCAGCCACTTTTGAGCCATTCTTTTCCTACACTTGTCCTTTTGCGCATACTACACCTTTTCACATTCTTCAATAGATATGATGAAATTTTCTGTCCATGGTGGTATTGCAAAACACTTCTCAATATCTTCTAGCTTGAGGTTGCAAATAATATGCCCATCTGCTGATATGATTTGTCTTGAAGTTGGATTATAATGCTTGACACAAGCAATTATGAATTCAAGGCTCTGAACTGAGATGGGGATAGAAGGTGCTGCAATCAACCCAGAATGATCAAGATTCTTGACTGTAATGTTTCCTGTGCCTTCCAAAGCATGCAAATCAAATGCTGGATGCACATGATGCAAGTCGGTTTCGAATGTTCTCAGGAAATCATGGAGCAACATTGATTTGGTCCTGATTTTTTTTGGAGAGTACTGCATGTTGAAAACTTGACTTTTGACTATAAACACACCTATGTTCGGAAAAGTTTTGCACAAGAGCTAAAAATAGATCACTGAATTTTTCTTCAGAAAAAGACAAATTTTTGAAAAAAACACCTGAGGTCTGACTTTTGTAGACAATTTTGTTGTGAAGAGACCATGATCATCAGATTTTCAAAAATCTAAGTTTTTCCCAAAAAACAATATCTCCTAAAAAGTAGGAGCCAACATGCAAATTTTCCAAAAAAAGTTGAGGTCTGGGTTTTGTAGAAAATCTTGTTCTGAAGGGACCTAGATTGTCAAATTTTGAAAAATCCGAGGATTTCTTGAACATGCATGAAAAAGTAGATTCTCTTGAAAATTATAAAATTTTCCAATCTTCAAGAGTAGTGAAAAACAAGTAGACCAAGATCGATGAAAGTTGAAACTTTTGACCACCTGTTTTTGAAAAGTGATGCCCTAGAAAAATAGACCATGAAAAAGTGTCCTTCCCAATCTCGAATCCATGAAGAATGCTGAAAAATCACTTCATTTGAGCCTCCAAATCTTGATGAGAAGAAAATTTTATATTTCCTCTAAAATCCAACCTACAAATAATAAAAAATGAATGCTCAAAGCTCTCTTAAATAGAGTTTGGAGATAAAAAGCGTTTTAATGCAAAACCCTAAAATTTTTGTAAAGTGCCTTGAAAAAATTTTGATGTTTAAAGTCTGATTTTCTGCCTTGTCAATTTTGTCATACACTTTTCTTGCAACTTCCAACTTGCTGATAATGTGTTTCAGTTTGTTTTGTTTTGATTGATTTTGATGCCAATGATGTTTGGAAACTTGAAAATGAGTGCAAATGAAACTAAACAAATAACTAAGATGATATGCAATTTTTTTTGTATTTTCAAATGCATATATATGAAATTCTGATGTAAAATGCATACCTACAGCCAAGAGCCATTTTCACAAACACTTTGCATTCAAACTAGACAAATGAAATGCAATTATAGAAGAGAGGCATTTGGACAAATAATTTGCAAGCAAACTCCTTATCACTCCAATATCTATTTGCAACAATGTAAAGAGATTACAAGCTGGCTGTATGATGCTAACATTAATGTCAAATTATTCCTTAAGACTGAAAATGCAATTTGCTGCAAGTACACAGCATTACATTCAATGCTCTTTGCCAAGAAATGTTTGCAATACAATGCCTTGTGTTGCTTACAATAATAGACAATTCCTATATGCAAATACCAACTAAATGCAATATACAAACTGAGATGGAGGAACCTGGAAGTGCATTAGCAGCTAATGATCAATTCGATTGTCTTGAAATAAGACTTCTTCAGCCTCAAAAGTGTAGCGCCCTTCTTCTTATATGCAAGTCGACCCCTTTGGAATTTTCTGAGAATTTTTATTGCTCTCCTTCATGAAATCACAGCCATCCTCAAAGCGCCCAGCTTGACATAGAAATTCAAATTCTTGGCAGCCAGCATGATGTAAATCGAACTCTCCACCTTTATGATCTTTTTAAAACAAAATCGTCCTCCTTAATACTGAAAATTACTTCAACAAAATCTGCAAGATTGAATATTGAATTGATTTCTTCTCCAACAAAATTTGGCCAAAGGCCACAAAATTTTGCCCAATGTGAAAGATTGCAACTATCTCCCACTCCCTTCCAGCTAGGGTTGATATTGCACAGCCGAAACCAACACCTTAGAGTCTTCAAACTCTCAAGCAAGATGTCAAACATTCAAGCTCTCTAACACAAGTATGTGAATATGCAACTCAAGATGTCTCAAATGCTCTCCAAAAGCTCCTTTTAAAGAAATTATAATCACCTCCAAGAAGCTTCCAGAATATTTTATTATTTTATTATTTAAGTGACTTTTTGATATAACATTTTATTTTAGTCACTTGATTAAATTAATTAAATATAAAGTCACCTTATGATATTTATTTTTGAGATAACTTTATATGTAACGACCTATCCCTTGTGTAAATTAATTTTTTTTCAATTTTACTCCAAACATATAAAGGTAACAAGTAACAAAGGCATTACAATAAAATATTTCCTTTCTTCATTAATAAATGAATACAAGTTACAATATATTTCCACATGAATTCCATTTTCATTGCAAATATAAATCAAAGTACAAAAGTAATACATAGCTCGAGAGCTTTAGAACAAATAGTAGTAAGACAGTCTAGGTTCCTTTCCTTTCAAATCTTGGTGCATCGGCCACTTGCTGTGGAGGAGAAACATCACTCGGGTGCTTTTCCGCGAACCAAGGACTTATAATGCGGTCCCCCACACACCGATCGTTCGATAGATGGCCCTCCCTTCGAAAGAAGAGATTGGTAGGGTATCTGTTAACGATTACCAACTAAGCATAGTATTGTGTCCTACACAACTAGAACCTTGCTATTTCACAATCTCGAACTAGTATAAGGATCATAATGAACTAACAGTGTAGTATCCACTAACTCACATCTATGTGGAAGTCGTAGATTTCACTACTTTAGCCAAAGTATTCTCATTCAGTACTTCGAATGAAGGTCATCTATCATAAACACTATTCAGGGCCAATTTAACTTAAGGCTTGTTGGTTGGAAATTTTGTATTCTCGTGAAAGCGTACAAAATTGAGATTTCAACCACAGCACGTGAGTTTGAACTCTCCTAATTAAGGGAAGGCTCCCCCTTTAACTAAATAAAACTAAATGGATAGGACAGCAATCGTTCCTCTTGTTTCAGGAAAGATTATGTTCTTCTCTCTTCACAGAAAAGAAACAGTAAATGTTACTAAAACTTATTACAACAATTGTGCAGTGAAATAAAGAGAAAGGAAATAAAGTTTCCTGAAAGCACAAAGACTTCCGTTATTTCCTCCGGGACGGGAAAACAATTCGATAAGCACAAAGTCTTGTAGAATGAAATCCTATCAACCTTTTTCAGAACGATTACTTTATGGAAATATACAACATAAAACAGCGTAAAATCTGTGACTATGAAGTATCTATTTACTATCCTAGATGAGAAATACTATGAGCACAAAGACTTATAATTCTTCTCTATTTCTAACACTAACTATGAATTCAATTCTCACATTTACAGCACAAAGTCTGCAAATATTTAAATCGAATCTCTTTTTAGCAATCTTCAACAATTCTCAAGTAATCACAATATAATAAAACAAGGATTCAGCTCAAAGTCTGAAATTCCAGCTTCTTGATATCACTTGAAAATTCACAATATTCCACTATAAAGCTCAAAGACTTTATGAGTACAAAATTCTGCAGAGTTTTCTTGCTTGCTAAAAAGATAAAGATTACAAAAGACCCCTCAAGTATTTATAGGAGGAAGGTCTGGAGAAAAAGGTGGGAGGATCTCAACAAACTTGAGAAAATCTCTCAACCGATAACTAATTGCGATTGACTTATTCAAAATTACAATCCAAATTGTGATTTGTCTTGTAAGATTTTACATGTAATTACATTTTCAAAAATTGCAAGGAAAGAACACTTGCAATTGCAAAATTTGTTTTTACACATATATTGTCGAAAGTAAAATTACATAAAACAATCTAAAACTTTCAATCTGTTTCATTCCTATCTTTGAAAGATAAGAATTTGCTGATGATGGTCTGCAACTCATTTGGATCTGGACCCAACGTGTTCTTGGCCACTGCAACTGTCTTCAAAATTACATCAAAGTATCTGATAGTTGCCAATCTATGCTCTTCATAATTAGTTTGCATTTTCTCAAGGATTGTTTGATGATTGACAAGCTTTTGAATTGAATCCATAGAAAACTGCTCTGATTCCATTTGTTGACGAAGACTGGCTGCCATTTCTGAAGTAACTGAATCAGCTTCAAGTAATTCATCTTCTTGATTTAAAACCGTACATGAGATCTTCTCAAAACTTGAAAGAATATCCTGCTGAACTTCATCATTCATTTCTAAAGTGGCTTGGATATCTTTGATAAGATCTTGAATGACCAATGATCTATTTGTCATAAGTTCTTCAAATTCTATGTACTTCTCTCTGTTTGGCAAGATTGAATTGCTACATAGAATTTGTAACTTAACTTGATCTATCTCATGCCAGATTTTTAAATCCTTCTTAAGTGATTCCAAACTCTGCTTGAAGACTTCCAAAGTTTGATTCAGCTTTATCTTTGCTATTCTGACATTCTTGAGAACTTGCAACGTCTTCTCAATCATTGGAATGCTTTTCTCAATCAGCTGAATTATCCATGAATCAATTGCTTTAGCCTTTTGCGCAATTCTTTCTAATTGTCTAACTGATTCATTTGGAGGAGCTGTAGATAGAGAATCAACTGCCTCTGATGATCCTGTAATCCTTTGAATGACTGAAACCAGTTGAGCATTGTCTTCTTTGAGCTTTTCCTTTTTAGCTAAGAGTTCGTTATAGCTTTGTGTCAGAATTGTCACTGAACTCTGAGCATCCTGCATCATATTAGCATGAGTCTGCTTGCCCAATTCCACTCTTGTGAACCTGTAGTCAGATACCTGCATTTCTTCATGTGGTTTATCAACTAAGGGCTCTGCAATTTCAGCATATTTCATTCTATTGCTGTCAACAAAAACTTGTGAGACTGTTTTAGCTTTCTTTGCAACCACCGGTCTTGATTTCTTCAATTTTCGGAAATCAAAAATATCAGGAGACACTGCTTGTTTCTTTCTTTTGGGAGCAACTGAATTCAACCATGGAGGAAGATCCAAAGTTGTCACATCTGAAATAGCAACTGCAGTCTCTGTAGAAATAGCCTCAGTTTGTGATACAACAGAAATTCTCGGAGGTGCCTCGGTTTGTACAGCAACTATGTTTTGTGCAGAAGACAAATTACAACTAGGATTGGCCATGAAACAATCAAAGCTTGTTACAGATGTATCCATTTCTGGAAGAGTTGTTTCTGACATGGCTGAAAAGATTGGATTGATATCAAAAATACTCTTGAAGTTACTAGGCAAGTTCATCATGGGAGTATCCGTTACAGATGAAGACTGATGACAAGTCTCTTGTGGTGGAATAGAAGGAACAAAAATGGTGGAAAAGGAATCAACATCACTGTCGATAGGGGACATAGGAGATATGATTGATTCTGGTATTGGAGCTTCAACGTGAGGAGTTATCTCACTTAGAATGGTAGAAGTCTCAAGAACCTCGTCTTCTTCTTGCTGATCTAATACCTGAATCTGCATTTCATTGACTTCTTTTCCTTTTGATATTTCCCTTTCCAACGGTTGTATTGTAGCTCTGCTTACCTTCAGTTTAATTCTGGTACCTGAAGAGGAAGCTCCTTCTTTTGATTGTTCCCTGATTTCTGATTTCAATCCTCTAGGACCAGCTGGGTCATCTTCAGCTCTAACTTTGATTTTGATAGTCTTGACACCTATGCTTTTGAGCCAAGAGTTGGTGTTCGCCAAGACTGATTGAAATCTATCAAAGATAGAGACGGATTCCTTTTGAGACCACTGAATTGCAGGAATGGGAGCATTAGCAACTCCTTGTTCTTCGTACTCAGGATCCAAAATCTGCCTATCATCAATTACTCCCTCTGGAATTAAAGTCAGATTTAGATCAATAATTTGCTCCAAAGTTAGCCTGCAATAATCCATTTTGTATATATCCTTTTCTGTCCGGAGGTCTGCCCAAACGTCTTCAATGCGGTGAACATGAGTGAAGGAGGCTCTTTTTATTTTATCCTTCATCCTTCTGTAATCAAAATCCACCCTAGCTTGGAATCTCTTCAATGTTATCTCCTGAAGTTCAGTTTCCATTGCTTTGGCTCTTGAAGAAGTTGTCAAAGAATACCTGCCGATTACCAATGGATTATGTGAAGAAATACCAATTCCAGACTTGTGTTGTATAGCTTGACGTGAATGAACTGCCATTAACTGCCTTCCCAGCTCCATCAGAATGATCTTATCAGTCGGATATCTTGGAAGCATATAAGGTTGGTCTTCAAAGCATCCAACTCTCATATAAGTGAATGTAGGAAATTGAAGAAACAAGCAGCCATATTGATTTACCTTATTCCAAGCTGCCTCAGATACCCTGTTATTTACCAACTCTTTATCAAACAAACACATAAAATAACCAAAGAAGGCATCTTGAACCCTTCTATAATGCGCTCGACTTGGAATGAAAGTCAGCTGATCATAATATTTCCATACAGGCACCAACGATCTGTCACCTTCAGGAGATAGGCCTGGAAAATGCCTCAAGGAAGCTGCTATATAAACCAAATATGAATTCATATAGAAGGTAAGGGTGGTAGGAACCTGTGCAAGTTGTTCACACAAACAGTCACTAATTATTTCTCCCCAGAATATTGGGTGTTGTGCTTTTCTAACAACCACTATGAACTTATACATCCAGTTTTCAAACACATTAGAAACTTTCAACCCTGCAATTCTACTCAGAAGAGTGATCATATCGTTAATTTCTTCTATAAAATCAGACCGATACAACTTGGGCATACGGGTTGCACAAGGTCGTGTTTTTAGAAGCCATTTAGAGTTGATATGTTTAATACAATCACTCTTTTTCTGCTCAAAATGTCTGTGAGCACTCTTCAATGAAATCTCTGAATAAGTAGTTGCATCAGGTACTCTGAAAACTCTATTGATTGTTTCAGCATCAAGTCTGATAACTACGTTACCATCATCATCCTTGATTGTTCTGGATTGTCTATCAAAGCGTGTTGCACATGCAAGGACGAATTCTGGTTCAAGGGCAGCAACAGGAAAAGAAGCTACCAAATGAATATGACTCCTCAGCAATTTTTGCATATCAGAAGAAGTGGATTTCTCAGCTCTTTCAAGAAATTCGGACATATCAACATGCCCGATTTTTGTGTCTTTGATCTCGTCGATATTTGAAACGACGCGAGACGGAGAAATCTCATTCTGATATTTGTCGAATTTATACTTCATCTTTTTGCCTGCTGGAGAAGTTGGCTCGTCTGTCATTGAACAGGAATCTGCAAGACTGCGGTGAAAACCCCATAAGGTCAGAACATCATCAGCATCAACGTGAGTGGACATGGCGAAACTCAAACCCTAGAACAATGAAATGGACTTTGGAAGAAAGATGGAAGGCAAATGAAAATGAAATCGAAATGAATGGAATGGTGGAATGAAAAACAGCATGTCTCTTCTTGAAACAGCAAGATAAAGAGATCTTGGCTTCGATTTGGAATTTCGTCCAAAAAGGTCAACTTTTGTGCTTTTTAAGGCAATTCGGGTTTTCAAATGACTTCAACAATTTCGGAACTTTTTGACACTTTAGCAATTTCTGCTTTTTGCAATTTTGGGATTTTAAAGAGCTTTGACAATTTTCACAAAGGCAATTGGGATTTTTCAGAAGTTTAACAATTTTTCAATTTTGCAATTTTGAAAATTGTTATTTCAACTACAAATCCCGAAATTGTATTTTTGAGCTAAAAATCCGAATGATAACACAAAGTGAATTATTTATTTTGGAAAATGATAATGGATATTTTGAGGTGAATGGATGAAAATGGTAGAAACGAATATGGTATATGATAGTTTATTGCTGGAAATGGATGGTAAAATGAAAAATACGTTTTCATCATAAGGCAGCATTTTTAAAAATGAAAAACGCGTTATATATGAAGTATGGAGGTATATGAAATGTAATGAAAGGCAAAATTTTAGTGAAATGGAGGAGAGGGCGTGTGGGATGAAGGACATATGAGAATGGAATGAATTTAAAACATTATTGCTTGAAACAGCAAAATAATGAAAAACTCGTTTTGGTAATAAAAGGCGAATTTAGATGGAATATATGTGTTATGCATAGGATTCAAGACGAAAACATGGAGTATATGTGAGGCAAATGAAATAGCAAATGAGATGAAGGGAAATGGAGGAGATATGATACGAATGCGCATTATAAAAACGCGTTTTTATGTGAAGGCGGACTTTTCAGATAAAGAAACGCATTTAAGATAATGAAAACCAGTAAGAAAAACGCGTTTTGATAAAACTAACAAAAATACCAACAAATATACAAAAATAACCATGATAAAAGCGAAAAATAGAAGGAAAAACGCGTAAAAATAAAAAACGTGTTTTGTAACAGTCATAAAAATGTAAAACGTATATACAGAAGACAATAACGTTTATAACAAAGCAAGAAATAACAGCAAAATGCTAAAAGCAAGATGAAGAAAGGCGTAACATACCTGAAGAAGAGTTTGAACTGCAAAACAATGAAGAAATAAACCCTAGGCGCGTTGAAAAGAAGACAGAAATCCGGCTATTTACTGGTAAAAGTCCAAATTTGAAGCATTAAGGTCGACCAAATCTCCATAAAATGGGGAAGTAAATGCAAAGAAGAATTCAACTAGCTCGAATCTGAGAGAAGTCGGACTTTTCAGAAGTTCTTGCAATGCAAAATGTCATCAAAAACATGAATCGGGCTTTTTTTGAAGCTTTACATGCTTTCTTTAACAAAATCGGGTTTTCAAGATCAAATAACAATTTTTCCTTAAGCAAATTCGCACTTTTTAGATGACTTGACAATTTTCATTTTAACAAAAATGAACACTTATGAAAAATTCGAACTTTTCAAGTCATTAAAGCAAAATTGGGTTTTTGAATCACTTTAGCAATTTTGCCTTTTGTAAAAATACAAAAACTTTAACAAATTCGGGTTTTTTGATAACTTAAGCAATTTCGGGTTTTTGAGAAACTTTAGCGATTTTGCTTTTGGAGTCTAAATTTCCCTATTTGCTGAGTTGCTCTGAAAACCCGAAATTGATGAAAAAGACACCAAAAACAACTCAGAAATCGACGAAAACGGAAACGTAAAGAGGAAAAAGAGTAACCCAAAGGTTAATCAACCTAAAACAGAGATCTGCCACATTTTTCACCTCGTAATGTGTGCCTTAGAGAAGAAAAATCTCAAGTTTTAAGAAAATTTTGATTGGTTACCTAAATTTTGAAACGAGTTAAAAATTTAGGATAACAAGGCTATCTTACACTATGCATAGGTTTAGTCCTTCACTAGATTATCTATCATCCCAGACCATCCTTCGACAATCTAGTCTACTAGAAATGAATCAGCATAACAAGTAATTCACATAATCCCTCCTATACTGGAAATCTTTATCCTAGGAGTCTCTCAAGCTTACCTCAGTTAACCTAATAACTTTAAGCTGACTGAATATACTTGACTCTTGTCATCATTTCAATCCTAGTATACAGTAACTATTACAGTCATATTCTCCTTATATGGAGACCATACAAAATATGCAATTTCACACTAAAATGCATTTAAAATCTTCTCATAAATTCCTTCACATAAATTCACTTTTTATGCATAATAAATAAACATTTCTCTTAAAAGTTCTTTTCCCCTACAAACTAAATTGCATTCAGGAAATAACCTTCAGCCTTGGCACTCACAGCAAACACAATGAAATAGATGTATAACAATCAGATTCAAAACTTGAAGATGAAGAAGGTTTCATGCTTGATTATGATCTTTCTCTCCAATAATGCAGTTCCAGTCTTTCTCTTAACAAAAACCCTCAATGTTCACAGATTTCTCACCCAGAAATAGACTCTCAAATGATAAATACTTAGCTATATTGGAAATACACTTAGACTGTGATGATAATAAATTGGTATTTCCTCTGTTTTTATCACTCAAAAATAAAATATGATTTCAAAATAAAGAAATTGTGGAGCATACTCAAAAAATGATGGAGGATTCGGATTCTGCAAGTGGAGAATAAAGAATGTACTGACAGCTATTTATAGAGCCATAAATCCATCGACTTCCACTTCTCCAGACATGTAAGTTGCCAAGACTGAATTTTGACTATTTCAAATGATAAGTGGCAGATTTCTACTCACATACTCAGCATCTCAAGAGGTGATTTGACCTTGGAATTTGCCAGCAGTTTGAAGAATAATTCAATTTGCACATGATTAAAAAGAGGAAATCGACATCTACAAGTATTTACCAGAAATGGTGCCAACTGTGAAATGATTCATCAAATTTGGAAATGGTCATGGCTACTCACTAAACACGTTATCCCTTCTCAGGCTGTGTCGCCCGTATTTCTTAGCTATGTTGATTTCTTCTTCTAGGCAAAGCGCACTTCACAGGCGTGTCTTTTTCCAGTGCCATTCATTTTCATGTATTAAGCTTTTTACAATAGTTTGAAAGCAAATATTTTGCTTTTCAATAGTTTAAACATTAACATTTCCAAGTAATAGGGAAATATTTTGATTTCCCTTGTTTTAATGATTTAAATTTATCAAAATGAGAAAAGCCCGATTCAAGTTGGTTATAAATAATTGGCTGAGAGATATTCATTGATTTTCCATAGTTTAGACTTTAATATTCACTCCAAGTGATATAATCTTTTATCCACTTAAGAGATTTAAAATATTATTAAACTGTATATATATTTAATTATATATTTATATTGTAGTTTTATTTACTTTACCATATATATATATATATATATGTTTTGGTAAGACTATAATATATATATATTTATATAATATTAAATATATATATATTTACATATATAAATATATATACATATACATATTTATTCGTTGAATACATATATTGTGATCCAGTTAGCATACTTTCAATATATATCTATGTATATGTGTATACATATGTATATGTAAATTCCAAGGAAAATCTTATAATAATATTATTTATCTACAGATAATAGGCAGTGTGTATATATATACATGTATATATCTCAGTGTACACGTATGTGTATGTGTTATCACATAATCTAGCAGCGCTCGTTCCACGGATAACCCACTACGAAACTTGTCCGTTTCCTAGGATTCATGAAGTTCAAACACGCAAAACAAGGTGATTTCCAAGCCACCTCGAAATGCGTTCCCAAGTCTCAAACATTTGTTTTGAATGTCCCCTAATGTTCGCCTCGTGAAGACCTTCAAAACGAGCCCCTTCGCGAAGTCCCACTGTTCATACTTAGTTAATTGTGAAAAATGCAGTTGCACTGAAAAAGTGCGCTCCTGCTCACAAGCCAAAAATTGGCTAAGTACAAAAAGTGTAGGGCCGCTGATTTTCAGCACCCCTGCATAAAAGTGAATTCTTAAAAATGTAATGGCACTGAAAAAGTGCGCTATTACACTTTTTATCAAGACTTAGTCATTTTCTTGCCTCGGCGCGTTTCTTCATGCGTTTTACATTTTTTGCTCATCGTGCCATATTTTGTGCCTAAATTAATTGCTCGACTTGAGTTAGGTTTTTGAGTTACCATTTACTTGAAAGTGTTTTATTGTTTCATTTTCATTGTTTATGATCTTCAAACTGTATTCCTTCTTGCTGGGCGAAATTCTCTCAAGTTGCAAAACATGTTTTTGGAGAATTTCGAAGTTCCTCTTAACTAAATTCCGCGCTTTCTCTTGGTGAGTCGTTCTCCTCACTTTCTCTCCATTCTCCTTCATTATTTTGTACATATCTAAGGTTTTACTAATGCGTTTTTGTTTATCTTTGTTTTCTTCTCACGTTTTTCTTCTACCCATGTGTTTTCTTTATTTCGCCTTTGGTGTGGAGTCTTGTCAATTTTCAAGCACGTCTCTCCTCTTGCCCTAGTTGCGTTATGGTTTATCATCACGCGTTCTTGATTCCATCATTTGTTTTGGCAATGGCCTCTTGCACATACACGTTTACCTCTTTTTGTTTTAGCCGTTCTTACTTGCGTATTTTGGTCTCTTCACATGTTTCCTATGCCAATACTTTGAAATGGAAATAGGTGAAGATCTGATGCTCTTCAAAATGCATTCTCAAGTGTTGCTTTTAACTCTTTCAATACTTCCATATTGCCAAAGCATCGCATTAGGTTTTCATTGCCCTTCCCAAACGAAGAAGCTCACCTTTTCAATGCCAAGAAAGCAATTGTTAACTTCATTGTGAGAAATGTCATAGCACTAAAAAAGTGCGCCCTGACATTTCACAATTTTTTCTAACACTGAAAGGTGTAGGAGTGCTATTTTTCAACGCCCTTGCATCAAAGCCAAAATCCTTCAAAATGTAAGGGCCCTGAAAAAGTGCGCCCTTACACTTTTCACAATTTTTTCCCTAAAACACTTCAAACTTGCCCAATTCAGTCCTGAACCTCGCTCCTTCCATTTTGTGCATCGTTTTGCGTGCCTTTCCATCTGCTCCACATTTGCTCATCATCGTTGCTCGTTTCGCGCATTCCCATGCTATTTAACGACTAACGTTTGTTCTGGATTGACACCTTGCAGTCTCTTTTCGGGATCTTCAAAGTTGATTGATCAAAGTTTCCGTTGCTCTTGATGACTGCCAGTAAACCTCCGTCTTCTTCAAAAGCAAAAGGAAAAATGAAGTATAAATATCATGGTGTCTATCCGCCGACTGTAGTGGTCTCCAAGGTGGAAGAAATAAAAGACACAGAAGTTGGCCATCAAGACTTGGTTGCATTTGGTAGCTATGTTCCCTACAACTGCACACAATATGGAGTTTGTCCTTCAAGTGACATCTCACTACATCAGAGAAAGCAGAACTGTGATCGATTCTTCTGGGCATGAGATTTTAAGACTCGACCCTGATTTCTTTGACATTGTGTTTAAGGTTCCTCAAATCGAGAAATACAATGATATCTCTATACAAAAGGCACAAGAAGTCTTTGATGCTGATCCCAACAAGGCTAAAAACCTAATAAATACCCAATGGTTGAAAAAGCCTAGACAATTTGTTTCTAGATGGCCAAAGAGACTCCTGTGAAGTGATTTCAAAGATGATGTCAAAGATATGATCACATGTGATGTCCCCATCCTAGTCAGCGCAGCTGATGACGAGGTTAGCCTATTATTTCGATCCTCGTAGGCTGACAGGAGTGTGCAGAGGATCATCTGGGGCAGTTGCTCAGTGTTTGGTAGCTCCAGTGTTGCAGTTGTTTTAGGTTGGGCCTTCGCAAAATCTTCCAGAGTGCATTTTTCAGGGACTTTCTATTTTTAGAAAGTTAGGTCAGGCGGACGCTGCTATTTTGGGCAGGGCCCTGGTTCAACCATTCAGCTCAGAGTCGACCCAGTTCTGCAGTTTGATGATCAGACGGAGAAATAAGGAGTATTTAATGATTTATTAAATATTTAATATTTTGACTTTATATTAAAGTCACCTTATTGAAATATTTAAATATTTAATTAATTGGCCTATTATAAAGTATTTATTATACTTTTTAATAAAGTATTAATTTGACATAATGAATATTTATTATTCATTAAAACAAGATGCCATTTAATTATTAATTATTTCTCCTAAAGTCAAAAGGGCGAATTAAGTCATTTAATTAAATGATTATTTTAAAAGGGGTTTGGGTCGAATTTTTCAAAGGGAAATATATATTCACTCAAGACAAAATCGAACCATTATGAGATTGCTATTCAACTTTTGTCTTTTTGCTCTGAGCATTGGAGTTTGCAAACCCTAGGGTTTCTGGCAGACAAGCGTTTCTGGAGAACGATAACTCTTCAGGAATTAGGCAGACTGAGACTGTGAAATACCAGTTTAAGCTTGCATCTTGGTGACTTCATTCAGAGGTTACAGACTGAGCTAATTGATTCATTTATCCAGAGATTGACAGAGATTATTTATCAAGCATCTGAGGCGAATATTTCAGAGTCTTTCTTCAGAGATCTGACACTTAATTTGGGGCCGTACCATATCATTTATTGTTGTTGCAGCAGGCCGTACTTTTCTGTACCTTCAAGGCCGTACCACCTTCTCAGGAAGAAACGCATTCAATCTTCAGTCTTTTGCAGAGGGTTTCATAGCGCCTTGGTCATCTGGAGCTTTTGCAACATTTTCAGAGGTCAGAGAAGCATTCTTTTATTTAGCCGTACTACTTCATTATTACTGCTGGCGCCTGTAAGGAGAAAACCGGGTTTTTTTTAGAAAATAAATCAGATCTTATTCATTTGTCCCATTTTTATATTGTATATGCTTTGGAAATCAAATAAACTTGTGTGCCTATATGTTCTGGTCTTTTTCCAAGCCTTTTATTTGCTCTAGCATTTATTTGGAATTTATTATCAATTTATTTAGAAAATCGCAGCCTTTGCTATTGTTCAAAAAAACACAAAAATTACAAAACTTGCAAAAACAAAACTATTACAATCTGGGATTCGGGTTGAGAACCACCAGGGTTCTTACATCACATTTTTAAGCAAAGTAAAAGGCTTGCCTGAATCATCCACTTTTCATGATTGGATGTATGAATACATCAAAATTATAAGAAGACAAAAGGTGCACATTGACTGGGGCAAATAGATCAGTGATGAAATACATGAGCAGCTGATCAATGCGCCTTCCACATTGAAATTCTATATGACTTCTTACCTGGTGTACGCAACAGCTGTAATGAGACAATTTCCAGGTCTATCCACAAAAGGGAATCGGATGATGGTACCTGTGTACAAATTTTTCTATCAACTGGAACTGAAGGAAAGCTTTCATCACTTCAGGTGGGTTACAGATGCTTTCTTCGCACCTTTGCTTTTCAATTTTGATCCAACTCTCGAAAGGAGGGTATCTAATGAGGCTTATGTTGTACCCAAAACCAAAATTTTTGCTTCACTAAGGCATTTTGCTTAATTGAGTCTTAATCTTGTTAAAGTGTTGTTAGAAGGTCGTTTTTGGGGTTTTTAAATATGGAGTTGGTGTCAGTGTCATGTCATTCTGTCACTGAAAAAATTTAAGAAAAATGAAAATCTGAACGAAAACATCAAAATTTTCTATCTCTGGAGAAGGGAGCATATTCTGAAATGGGCGGCCTATCTTTTTGGGGCTCAGATCCTGTTTTTAGGGTTTGTCATCTCCAGCAGACATTTGTCCGGCATCACGTCAGCTTCGCAGTGAGCTATCAAGCCTGTCAAACGGACCTGTTTTGAGCAAGTTACGGAAGATACAGTGCAAATCGAGGCGAAAGCAAGAATTGGTTAACACTGGAGAAAAGCGCAGCTTTTCAGAAAGGCGCCCATCTTTTTGAGGTGCCAGACGTAGGTTTTTGACTGAATGTCATCCAAGACGTTTATCTTACATTCGTTCAAGCTTCGCGACGCATCCGCCGAGGGTGAATCTGAAGTTGCCACCGAACCCTGAGGTCAAACGCTATCAAATCTCACCAAACTATCAAGAATGAGCAAAAGAGCACATTTTGAGAAAGGGCCAAGCTTTTCAGGCCTTTAATGCTTTCTTTCGATGATTTCAGATATTCAATGTGTCCGTGTTAACGCTCAGTCAGTTCGCCCGCCGACGTAAGATGTCTCGCCGCCTCGTGCTGGAAGTTTTTATATTATTTTTTGTCGTTTCCAGAAATGGCGAAGTCTGGAATGAAAAGAGCAACTTTTGAAAGGGGCTCTCTTGTTTTTCACACCTCAGATGACGTTTTCTGGGGAAATGTGCCTTTGCAGATGTCGTGCAGATCGAGCTTGGCTTCGCAGTGAACCTGAGTTCCAGTCCTGAAAGTTGATAAAACATAAGTTATGAAGGATTTTGTTTTTCCCTTCGTTCGAGATACAGAAGTTGAAATTTGACTAAGTCTGAGGAAAAGCGCAGCTTTTCAAAAAGGCATTTGGATTTTTGAGCCTTCAGATGTCAGTTTTATGACGTGCATCAAGATATCATTGATCGCTATCACCAAGAATGCACCCGCCAATACCACCAATCGGAGAAGTCAGTTGACCAGTGTCAGAGGATGAACAGAGGTCCTGGCAGAGGTTTTAGCTTAAATTTTCATAAAATTTGGCTAAGTCTGGAATTCGCCCAAGAGTTCAAATTTGAATTTTCGAAAGTGAGTTGAATGGACGCCTTAACTGGAGTTCTGACTGCAGTTAGACTGAACGATTTCTGGGTTGTCATCTTCAGTTCATATGTTTGCATGTGGAGTGATCTTTCAGCTTGCATGTTCAGTTAACTACCTTGCATGTTCAGTTAACTTGGTTGCATGTTAAGTTTAACTGAAGATTACCACTAAAAGTAAACTGAAGTTTACATGCATGGCGAATTTTGGTCAAAATTATGAGATTTTAGTGAAGATGGCGCTTCATCAAATGTTAACTGAAGTTCAAAAGGGACGAAGTGAAGCATGAAGCATTATTTTGTGAAGCGTGAAGCATATTTGATGAAGTATGGCGAATTTGAAGTTGAAAACTTCACTCATGAAAAGGGTCGCTATTTTTAGTTTTTGAAAAGTGAAGCAAGACAATAGTGAAGATGGCGCACTTTTCAAGGAAAGGGCAACTTTAGTTTGAAAAGGGTTGCTATTTTTAGATTATAATTGATTAAAGCATGAAGTTGGCGCACTTGTTGAAGGCCAAACTAAAGTTCCTAAAGGCTAGCTATTTTTAGCTTATTATTGCATGAGTTTGGCGAATCTCTTATCCCATTCTTATTGTTAACTGAAGTGTCAAAAGGGCACGCCTTAGGTCAAGTTGATGAATCCAAAGAGAAGTTGAAGGTGGCGAATTTGATAAGATTCTAACTGAAGCTAAAGTCGCATGTTTGAGTTTAAACTAAAGATGTGAAAGGCAAACCCTAATGCATAACCACTTATTGAGCTTGTTCGAGTTTCAGTTAACTATAATAAGGACCAATGAGAAGCCAAGCGCCATTTTTATGCATGCTTTATTTAGTGCGAATTTTCTATGATGAAATTCTATATATTTCAAGAATGGCGTCCATTATTACATCATCTTTTGCTCTGAAGCTTGTATTCTTTTGAGCGACCAGCAAGCTTAAGGTGATTCAGGTGTCCGTTTTCAGCGTTCTTCGAAGCTACGAGTTCAGATTGTTCAGAGGAAGTCGATTTTAGACTTTATTTCCACTTTGCATGCAGGTTTTATAAAGATTCGAAGAAGAGATTTGCAGATTTTTTAGAAGCAGACAAGCAAAACTTTCTATCTTCTGTCTTATTTCTTCTATTTCTCACCTTAGGTACTTTCTTCGCATGTCAAAGAAATTCAACACATATTCAGAATCTGATTATCTGGGTTCGCATATTTCAGCATCAGCAGCAAAACCCATGTCTTAGATTTTTTTTCGAGAAAATTGCCCCGCAGCCTTCATTCTGAAGCTCTGTGCTTTTTTCCGAGAATTTCTTTGCATGTGGGCCAAAAACACATCTTTTTGAAAATCTCATCATCTGGGTTTGTTCAGAATTCCGTTGTGCATAAAACCCATGTTCCAGATTTTCTCAAGAAAAATTGCCCCGAGAAGCTCTAAAACCCCTGCAGTTCTCGACTGAAAAGTCTTTGCATGTTAGGCTAAACGGCATTTTTTCACAATTTTGACGTTGTGGGTTGTCTTAGAATCCTTTTCTAGACAAAACCCATGTCTCAGAATTTTTGGTGAAAATTATCTTCCGACAGGCTATTTTTAGCCTCACCAGGAGCCATTTTAGCTTTCCGAGAAAGTTGTCAGAAGATAGCCGTGTTCACAGTCAACGGGCAAGTTTTTCAAAAGGCGATTCAACTAGACTGAATTCAAGACCAAATCGGTCTTAATTTAGGTTTTCATCAGAGTAGCTGACAATGAAGCATTAGGCTGCAAAAGAAACAGAGATCACTTCATTTACAGAGCCGCCAAAGTCACTCAGATCTTGTGCCATTATCTTCGTGAAAATGGTACCTACGCTGATCTCAAGGTTGTACAAACTGAGTTTCAGATGCATGTTTATGATATCTTGATGGAGGTTCTGATCACATTTTTCAGTAAATTTCAGCGAGTTTCAAGGAGACTGAAGATGTCAAAGAAAGTATGCACACAGTCAAAGAAGGCGACAGAGAATTGAAGAAGCAGATTATTATTTTTGGACAGTATCAAAGTGCCTGAAGACAGAGAGATTGACAAGTTCTTGGTCGAAGTGTTAGACCGAGATGACATGGAGTGATCTGCCAGTTGGAACCTGCAGTTAGTTTCGAGGGTTGAGTCATGAGCAGCAGATAACTCGACTTTCAGTCTTGAGTTTACTTGCTGACTTTAACACATGCTTATCTCTATCCTTGGAATTATCTTGGCTACTGTGAGTTAGTTAGGTCAGCTTAATCAAGGTAGTGTCCAGCTTAACTTGCTTTTATTGGGTGACGCAGCATGCTTGCACATGGTCCATTTAGGTTAAATGTTCTCTTTGCTTAATCGATGGTAGCTTCCAGCTTAATCAGAGTAGTTTACTTTATTAGGGCTTAATAATTAATCTTGCATGCATTTCATGGTGATCGAAAGTGAACTCAAGGTGATTTTAGGTTACCTACACCTTGATGTATATAAATAAGCATTTATGCTCATTTGTAAATAACCTGCCTTGAGAGAGAAGCCACATTAATATATACGCGCCACCTTGCCCTTGCCAATATCGCTTCTTGGTATTTGTTCATGCCTTTGCTATTACAGCTTAATTGTTAGTGCCAGCTGCTAGGGTTTCTTCATGCAATTGTACGGTGGGATTGTTTATGTCTTGTGACCTTTTATCATTTCAACGTTATGCCACATAGGGTTTCGTGAGATTGTGATGATAAAATCGTTTTGTGGAGTCTTTACTACTTTCAATCAAGTGTTATGCCACATAGGGTTCCATAAGATTGGCGTGGTAAATTCCTCCCATAGTTAGATCTGTTTGAACATCTTTATCATTGAAATCAATTGTTATGCCACATAGGGTTCCAAGCGATTGAGGTGATAAGGTTGTTTTGTGTTAATTTACCATTGTGATCGATCGTTATGCCACATAGGGTTTCGAGAAGTTGCAGCGATAAATCTGTTTTGTGAATCTTTATCAATATAATCGAAGGTTATGCCACATAGGGTTTCGTGAGATTATAAAGAGAAAGGCTGTTTTGTGAAGGCTTTGTTGTTTCGATCGAGTGTTATGCCACACAGGGTTCCATAAGATCGTCTTAGTGAATTCTTAAATCTGTTGTGCCCAATAAGCTTGTTTAGATTGAGATGATAGTTGTGCCACCTTGCCTTCAAGTAGAGAGTCTAAACTCGTTTATCGTCCGATAGTCAATCCCTGCTCCATTTCCTCATGCTCTGTTTTCTTGAGGAAACTGGATAGATTTAAAGTAGTTAGCTTAGTTGTAGTTAATGATCTGCGAAACCAGAAAATCCTTAGCTGCAACGTTCTTGGTTTTCTTAACCCTGTGCCTCTTCCAGCTGAGAACAAAAAGATAGGACTTAGATTACTTTCTTTTCCATGCATTCCAGCACAACGCAGGGAGCTTCCCTCCTAATTTGAAGAGCACTTCATTGCGAGGTACATACCGCCCCAGACAAACCCTGCACTCCGCAGGTGTTAGATTTTACGCCACCGCTGGGCGCCTAATCGGGGCAATGGTGGCAAGAAAATCTCAAGAAAAGCTAAACGCTTTTATTTCACGGGATAGACACTCTGGCATCCGATTGCATGATTCACACAGAAGCAATGGATGATAATAACAACAATGCTGACAGGCGACGTCCACCCCCATTACCTTGGGGTAATAACATTGGACCTTTGGCTTTTGAGGTAAATCATGAGTTACCTAAAGGGTCAAGGAAGCGCTTTCCACAGTTTCACGGCGATGGAACACAACACCCGGAGGACCATTTTTCTGCGTTCACAATGGCTTGCGCCATCTTGCACGTGGAGCATGAAGACATCGCGGTGCGTCTCTTTGTCGAGACTCTTGCGGGAAATGCGGCCGATTGGTTCAATCACCTGGCGCCAGGCAGTATCACAAGTTGGGCAACTATGAGCGAGAAGTTTTTGGCGAGATTCAAGCCCGTTGAAGACAATCATATGTTGTTTGCCCAGCTCACAAATTCAAAGATGGAGCACAAAGAACACATGAGGGATTTTGTAGCAAGATTTAATCGTCTTGTTACAAGAATTTCTTCTACATTCGATCCATCACCGGAGATTCTGATAAGCTGTTTCATAAATGCTCTTCCATCAGAGATAGCCTTCTTTCTGAAGACGGCCAAAGCAACAGAGTTGAAGAGTGCACAAGAACACGCCATTGAGTTGGAAGATAATATGATCACTTCTGGCTTGATGAAAATAGATTCTATCAGATCTCCAGTTCAGCAACCGTACCAGCCAAAGAGAGACAATCTTCAGCCACGGTTGCCAACATCTCCACCAAGATCAATGATTGAGGCTGCACACAGTGTAGTATTTTGTCCTTTTCATGACACTAATGAACATACCGGATCCACATGTCCAGAGAACCTGAGAATGATCCAAATCATGGGATACACTGAAGTTGCTCCCAGTTCTAGTTTTGTACCAATACCAAGTTCGAAGGTTGTTTTACCACAAATGGACAACTTCGATGGCGACTCCGCAGCGGGATACTTTGATGAAGAACCCGTAAATCAAGAAGAAGAAGAAGAATACCGTCAGTACACTCCTCCTGTGTTTACACGTGATCAACACTTCAAAGCACAGAAAGAAGAAGAAAGGCGGAAATCAAACGAAGAGGGTGAAGAAGTGCCATTCACTTCTAAACCCAAACCTTCACATGCGATTACTATGCCAGTTGCTCAAGAGACGTCTTCAGCAAATTTTGACATCGTAGCTTCCATGATGAAGACCAAGGTACAAATCTCGCAACTGGAATATCTTCAGGATCATCCAGAAGAATTAGATCAGATTCTCAAGGTCGCAAAGAAGCAGGCTGTGCTCAAGTCAAATGTTCCAGCAAAAGCAAAGCCTGAAACGGATCCCGGTAATTGTGTAACTCTGTCAGAAATAAAAGCTAAAGACCAGAACATTGCTTGTTCTGAAAAGAGACCGACAGAGAAGACAAAGTCATGGACAATACAGTTAGATGGAGATTGTTCAGATACATTTTTAGAAGTAGGGGAATTGATCATATCCCCTAAAGGACAGTTGAACCCAGTTGCAAATTGGCTACAATTGGAATTCACTGAAACTGAAAAAGAGGTGCTTTTGCAAGGCCTCAAAGATGCCGAGGACATGGGAATCAAACTCCTATGTGTTAAAGGTGATGTAGAGTTGATCAATGAGCCAGTTAAAGGATATTATCAGATTAGAAAAGATCACCTTCGGCATTACAGAAATCGAGTTTGGAACTCGATCGACTGGTTTGAAGAATTTGACATCCCAAGGATGGACTACAATAGAACTAATGACTCAGGGATATCAGTGTTCTCGTTTGCATCATATTCTGACTTTTGTCAGAGTACCTTTGCATGGATATATGAATACCTGAGAATCTTCATTCCAGAAGGATTGCCTCCTGCAATTCCCATCAGAAGAGAAGTCAAGCCTTTTAGGCAGAAACGACATTGGTGGGAGGCTCTCCTCGCTGCTATGCAGCGGACAATATTCAAAGCACTTCATCTCTTCAGGGGTGGAGTTAATTTTCTTTAAGTAATTTTATTTTTTGCTTTATCGTAATGTCATATTGTATTTCCCCGTTTTGTGACGTTTTGTCGTGTTTTAGGTGATTTAGGTAGTCTTGTTTTAGGTGATTTTTAGGTTAAGTTCTTAGGAAATTTAATGTTATAGGTGATTAGGGAAGTCCTGACTCCATATACCCAACGTATAAAGTCACTGGTCTACGAAACACTGAGATTCTAGGGATCTCCTATGCCGTAAGTATCCGACATGGTCACCAGACGGAGCCTAATGTTGTACCCAAAACCAAAATTTTTGCTTCACTAAGGCATTTTGCTTAATTGAGTCTTAATCTTGTTAAAGTGTTGTTAGAAGGTCGTTTTTGGGGTTTTTAAATATGGAGTTGGTGTCAGTGTCATGTCATTCTCACACCAAAAAATTTAAGAAAAATGAAAAATCAACGAAAACATCAAAATTTTCTATCTCTGGAGAAGGGAGCATATTCTGAAATGGGCGGCCTATCTTTTTGGGGCTCAGATCCTGTTTTTAGGGTTTGTCACCTCCAGCAGACATTTGTCCGGCATCACGTCAGCTTCGCAGTGAGCTATCAAGCTCACAAACCGGACTGCTTTATAAGCTACTAAGATACAAAGGTAACGTAGGCTAAAGCAAGAATTGGTTAATTGACTCGGAAAGCAGCTTTTCTAAAGGCTTCATCTTTTGAGGTGCCGATGAGGTTTTTGACCGAATGTCATCCAAGACGCTTATCTTACATCTGCTCAAGCTTTCACACGATCCGCCCGAGGGTGAATCGAGTTGTCGGGCTCAACCGAGGTCAACGCTGGGTCAAATTCAGCCAAACTATCGTAAGAAAGAGCAAAAGAGCACATTTTGGTGAAAGGTCAAGCTTTTCGTGCCTTTAATGCTTTTCCGGCGATTTCGTGATATTCACGTGTCCGCGGTTACGTCTGGCCTTTCCGCTTCCGCCTCCGCCGATCGGCGACGTCTCGTCACTGGTGCTGGAAGTTTTATATTATTTTTGTCGCTTCCGTAAATGGCTAAGTCCGAAATGAAAAGTATAACTTTGAAAGGGCGCTTGTTTTTCTCAAGCACCGATGACGCTGGGAAATGCCTTGCGAAGTCGTGCGTAATCGAAGCTTCATTTCGCAGCGGAACCCGAAGTTCCAAATTCGGTGTTGATAACCGGGTTAGTGAAGGATTTTGTTTTTCCTTCGTCAAATGCGGTTGAATGACTAAGTCAGTGGAAAAGTTTAACTTTCGTGCATGGATTTTTGAGCCTTCAGATGTCAGTTTTATGACATGCAGTATCAAGATATCATTTGATCAGTTTTTACTCAGCTCCGCAATGCACCTGTCAGTCAGCCAATCGGAGAAGTCAGTCGACCAGTGTCAGAGGATGAACAGAGGTCCCGGCAGAGGTTTTAGCTTAAATTTTCATAAAATTTGGCTAAGTCCGGAATTCGCCCAAGAGTTCAAATTTGAATTTTCGAAAGTGAGTTGAATGGACGCCTTAACTGGAGTTCTGACTGCAGTTAGACTGAACGATTTCTGGGTTGTCATCTTCAGTTCATATGTTTGCATGTGGAGTGATCTTTCAGCTTGCATGTTCAGTTAACTACCTTGCATGTTCAGTTAACTTGGTTGCATGTTAAGTTTAACTGAAGATTACCACTAAAAGTAAACTGAAGTTTACATGCATGGCGAATTTTGGTCAAAATTATGAGATTTTAGTGAAGATGGCGCTTCATCAAATGTTAACTGAAGTTCAAAAGGGACGAAGTGAAGCATGAAGCATTATTTTGTGAAGCGTGAAGCATATTTGATGAAGTATGGCGAATTTGAAGTTGAAAACTTCACCCATGAAAAGGGTCGCTATTTTTAGTTTTTGAAAAGTGAAGCAAGACAATAGTGAAGATGGCGCACTTTTCAAGGAAAGGGCAACTTTAGTTTGAAAAGGGTTGCTATTTTTAGATTATAATTGATTAAAGCATGAAGTTGGCGCACTTGTTGAAGGCCAAACTAAAGTTCCTAAAGGCTAGCTATTTTTAGCTTATTATTGCATGAGTTTGGCGAATCTCTTATCCCATTCTTATTGTTAACTGAAGTGTCAAAAGGGCACGCCTTAGGTCAAGTTGATGAATCCAAAGAGAAGTTGAAGGTGGCGAATTTGATAAGATTCTAACTGAAGCTAAAGTCGCATGTTTGAGTTTAAACTAAAGATGTGAAAGGCAAACCCTAATGCATAACCACTTATTGAGCTTGTTCGAGTTTCAGTTAACTATAATAAGGACCAATGAGAAGCCAAGCGCCATTTTTATGCACGCTTTATTTAGTGCGAATTTTCTATGATGAAATTCTATATATTTCAAGAATGGCGTCCATTATTACATCATCTTTTGCTCTGAAGCTTGTATTCTTTTGAGCGACCAGCAAGCTTAAGGTGATTCAGGTGTCCGTTTTCAGCGATCTTCGAAGCTACGAGTTCAGATTGTTCAGAGGAAGTCGATTCTAGACTTTATTTCCACTTTGCATGCAGGTTTTATAAAGATTCAAAGAAGAGATTTGCAGATTTTTCAGAAGCAGACAGGCAAAACTTTCTATCTTCTGTCTTTTTTCTTCTATTTCACCTTAGGTACTTTCTTCGTGATGTCAAGAAATTCAACACATATTCGGGACCGACATCCGGTTCGTGATATTTCAAAGACGCTGTTAAGAAACCCATGTCTTTAGATTTTTTTTTCGAGAAAATTGCCCCAGCCTTCATTCAAGCCTGCGGCTTTTTCCGAATTTCTTTCAGACAGGGCCAAAACATTATCTTTTGAAAATCTCTAATATCCGCTTGTTCGGGAATTCACAGTATAAACCCATGTTCCAGATTTTCTCAAGAAAAATTGCCCCGAGAAGCTCTAAAACCCCTGCAGTTCTCGACTGAAAAGTCTTTGCATGTTAGGCTAAACGGCATTTTTTCACAATTT
Source organism: Sequoia sempervirens (assembly GCA_007258455.2). Classification (NCBI taxonomy): domain Eukaryota; kingdom Viridiplantae; phylum Streptophyta; class Pinopsida; order Cupressales; family Cupressaceae; genus Sequoia; species Sequoia sempervirens. The sequence continues at coordinate 15,233 of VDFB02297100.1, read as the reverse complement.
TGACGTTGTGGGTTGTCTTAGAATCCTTTTCTAGACAAAACCCATGTCTCAGAATTTTTGGTGAAAATTATCTTCCGACAGGCTATTTTTAGCCTCACCAGGAGCCATTTTAGCTTTCCGAGAAAGTTGTCAGAAGATAGCCGTGTTCACAGTCAACGGGCAAGTTTTTCAAAAGGCGATTCAACTAGACTGAATTCAAGACCAAATCGTCTTAATTTAGGGTTTTCATCGTGAGTAGCCGACAACAGTTTATTAGGTCAGTAAAAGAAACAGAGATCACTTCATTTACGGAGCCGCCAAAATCACTAAGATCTTGTGCCATTATCTTCGTGAAAATGGTACCTACGCTGATCTCAAGGTTGTACAAACTGAGTTTCAGATGCATGTTTATGATATCTTGATGGAGGTTCTGATCACATTTTTCAGTAAATTTCAGCGAGTTTCAAGGAGACTGAAGATGTCAAAGAAAGTATGCACACAGTCAAAGAAGGCGACAGAGAATTGAAGAAGCAGATTATTATTTTTGGACAGTATCAAAGTGCCTGAAGACAGAGAGATTGACAAGTTCTTGGTCGAAGTGTTAGACCGAGATGACATGGAGTGATCTGCCAGTTGGAACCTGCAGTTAGTTTCGAGGGTTGAGTCATGAGCAGCAGATAACTCGACTTTCAGTCTTGAGTTTACTTGCTGACTTCAATTACGTTTATTCTATCCTTGGAATTATTAATGTGAGTTAGTGATATTTCCGCGCTAATCAAGGTAGTGTCCAAGCTAACTTCTTGTTTTAATAAGGACGCATGCTTGCATGGTCCATTTAGGTTAAAATGTTTGCTAACTCGATGGTAGCTTCCGCTAACTCAGATAGTTTACTTTATTAGGTTTAATACTAATCTCGCATGCATTTGTGAGATCAGAGGTGAACTCAAGGTGATTTTAGGGTTACTCATACCTTGGATGTATATAAATAAGAGCTTATGCTCATTTGTAATAACTTTTGTTTGAGAGAGAAATATACCGGGCAATTTCACCTGGGTTCCTCACAATATTGCTCTTTTGGTATTTGTTCATGTGTCTTTGCTATTACAGTTAATTGTTATGCCACATAGGGTTTCATGCGATTGTGATGGTGGATTCTTTCTGTCTTGTGAATCTTTTATCATTTCAATCAAGTGTTATGTCACATAGGGTTTCGTGAGATTGTGATGATAAAATCGTTTTGTGAAGTCTTTACTACTTTCAATCAAGTGTTATGCCACATAGGGTTCCATAAGATTGGCGTGGTAAATTCCTCCCATAGTTAGATCTGTTTGAACATCTTTATCATTGAAATCAATTGTTATGCCACATAGGGTTCCAAGAGATTGAGGTGATAAGGTTGTTTTGTGTTAATTTACCATTGTGATCGATCGTTATTCCACATAGGGTTTCGAGAAGTTGCAGCGATAAATCTGTTTTGTGAATCTTTATCAATATAATCAAAGGTTATGCCACATAGGGTTTCGTGAGATTATAAAGATAAAGGCTGTTTTGTGAAGGCTTTGTTGTTTCGATCGAGTGTTATGCCACACAGGGTTCCATAAGATCGTCTTAGTGAATTCTTAAATCTGTTGTGCCCAATAAGCTTGTTTAGATTGAGATGATAGTTGTGCCACCTTGCCTTCAAGTAGAGAGTCTAAACATGCTTATCGTCCGATAGTCAAACCTTGCTCCGTTTCCTCTTGCTCTGTTTTCCTGAGGAAACCGATAGATTTCTAAAGTAGTTAGCTTAGTTGTAGTGTTACCGACCATGTAAAACCGTAAAATCCTTAGCTGCAACGTTCTTGGTTTTCTTAACTTTGTGCCTCTTCCAGCTAAGAACAAAAAGATAGGACTTAGATTACTTTTCTTTTCCTTGCATTCCAGCACAACGAGGGAGCTTCCCTCCCTAATTTGAAGAGCACCTAATAATAGTGTACATAGTCGTCCGCACAAACCTCCGCATCTGGGAGGTGTTAGATTTTACGCCAACAAATTATAAGGTGGTAAGTGCTGATGCCTATTTCTTCAATTCCCAACACATTTACTTATTTGAGAGTAGGGTACCGCTGACGGGTTTTCTCGACCGCATTCAACACGTAATAAAAGTTCCCAACTGATACTCTATCCTCTTCTTGAACAAAGTATTCAAAGATAAGATTATGAAAAGATCATGCTTTCAACTCCAAGGTTCCGAATACTTAGAATACCCTCAGTTGGTTTGATGTGAGTTGCTGTGTTCTCACGAGGGGACTTACACAATTGTTCGACAGCTAACAACAGACAGTGGATTAAGGGATTTCGTGTAATTCAAATGATTTGGCAAGTGAGCACGAGTTTCCTAATTCTAACAAAAAATGAACTGAATTTAAAAGAGTGAAGGGCCTAAGGAGTTCTAATCTACTCTAGGGTGTGGGGCATGGCGATCAATTCTCATAGACTTCAACCAAGCTCCATTTTGCCTCACTTCGGACAGCTTCCGCGGAACTGGTGCAATCTTCAGAGGAGTGACTTAAGATGTTCAGATCACGATTTAGCATGAAGACACCATCACAACGATGCATGCCAACATATAAACCATAATCGAAGTTAAGTTTCACAAAGTTCCAGTTGACCACGCAAGGCGAACCCACCGTCAGCGAGCCCGCTAGTGGTATGGACAAACGAAGTCTTGTTCAAATCGAGCACCACATTCCACAATTGCTAAGTACTTGCATGAAATGAAATCTACTTTACTTTAAGCTACTTCAAGGTGCTACGTGAATTGGAAGGACGAAGAAGCCTCAACAACTATTCACAACAAGGAAGAATTCACCATCAATGAAAATTCTTTTATTATGAAAGCATACATGAGAACTTCTTACAAAGTATCCAAAGGGAAGACTTTCCTTCCTTTTCAATCTACACTATACTATCAACTATCTAATTGCTCTCTACTCCTTCTCTAAGCTCTGCCTCTACCTCTAAATCTAATGAGATTACAAATGAGGGGGACTCCCCCTTTTATAGTTAGCCCAGTCTAAAAGACGGCTAGGGTTACAATCGGCTGGATGGCCCAAATCGTGCCACCTCAGCCCTAAACAAGATTTTCCCTAAAAACCGCCACAAAGGAGAGTGGGGTAATAAATGAGCCATAATGTCCACCATCATCCTTCTAGAAGATTCCAATCTTGAAACGCGTTCACACTGCCCTTGATCTTCTTCCTTGACGTTGCTCTTCAACCTTGCTCGAACTTCCACTCTTTTTTCCATCTTGAATTTTGAAAAACGTTTCTTCTTTGTTACTTGAGCCTCAACACTTAGTCATTTTCCTGCAACTTTCTTCCTTCATGTGAAACTTGTAACTTTATCTTCTTCTGAGGGTTGGAATATCATTGTGCTTCATCACTTCAAGTCATTGTGCTCTGGCCTCCACGCTCATCCTGCAAAACAAGCAAGGAGAAAAGCATTAGAACACTTCATAATGTAAACTTAACTTACTTACCAGGATTTTCGCGCTTTGACTTCCAAGAATTCACTTCTTCGCGTTCAAATTCCTCATGCCTTAGCCAATTTTTTTTTTTACCCATCTTCCTCAAGGGCGTATCATCTTTGAGAAATTCACTTCACTAACTGGAGCTCCGATACCCAATTTCGTTCATCTTTGGCTCAAGAAAACTATCTTCACGAAGAGCTTGAGCAAATTCACCTAGGCAGTTCCTTTCAAATTCATCGTCTGGAGGATTTCACCTTGAAAACACATTTTCTTCATTTTGCCTTAGAAAATTTTCAAATTTCCCTTAGGAAATTCATCAACCTGGTGCCCATTTAAAATCTTCATCCCAGAATCCTCGACAAGCTGCGGAAGACCTTAAAATCCATTCCTCATCGATAATCTTCGATACCCAGAAGAAAATTTCTTTCAGAACGCGTCGGACCCATGGGTACCCAACGAACGGGTTCATTTAATTTTCTGGAATTTTGAACCTTGGAAAAAAATAATTCCCTGTGAAATTTAAATCTGTTTTTCACATCTGTGAAGATTTCTTGTTGCTCTGACTTGGGAAAAATTTATCAATTTTGTGCAGCTGGCATTCACTGACTTCACCTTTGGCAATTATGCTCGTGCTTCAGGAAAATTCCATCACCTCTCCAGACTTAGGCATTTTTCTAAGGGACAAAATATTTGTGCCTTAGAAATTTTTTTTGAATGACTTAGCATTTTTGAAATTTTTGCCTTAGAAAATTTTTTACTCAACTTCGATCATCTTGCCTGTGATGAGAAAATACATCAACTTCACTTAGAAAATTTTTCAAGAAAGCACATCATGGAAAATTCCAACGCCCTCATATTATTTTTACACATCCTACTCCTCTTAGGCGCATTTCATATGTCATAGAGAACATTTTAAAACCAACGCCTAGCAATATTTAGTCACCACCTTGAGCGCATATTCAACTTGAAGGAGGATAAAACCACGCCTAGGAAATATTTTCAACACCCCTTTAGCATTCACCACCCCTGGCGCATTTAATACTTGAAGAGGGACATTCAACACGCCTAGGAAATATTTTCATTCATCAACGCCTAGGATTAACTTCAACGCCTTGGGATATTTCTTCATCACCTTACCTTCAACGCTTAGCAATGTTTATCACTATCTTGAGCGCATTTCACATTGAGGAGAGGATGTTACCATACCACGGTGACTTTAATCAATTTTCACTCCCAATTTTCACTTCAAAATTATTCTTTATTGGGCGCATTCAACATAGAGAGAGGAAAGTCAACACACTTCAATCACTTCCAAGCTTGTATGGCGCATTTAGAGGTTGAGGAGAATAAAACTTTTTCCAACGCCTTCCCTTGTTGACTTGTTGACTTCAAATGTGGGCGCATTTTGCATGATGAGAAGGATAACTTTACCATGCCCCAGCTAGTGACCTTTCAGCTTCTTATTTTTTTTGTCCTCACATGGCATGATTTGGGCACATTTGAGCATAAGAGGAGGACGAATTCGTTTGACCACTTTGACCTCTTTCAAACTTGGCGCATTTTGCCCCTACTGCAGGATGGGTGCATTTTGAGGGGTGAGGAGGATATCCTCAACACTTAGAAAAATTTCCAACTTCCCCTCTTCAAGGTGGGCGCATTTTGGCCTAGCAGCAAGATGAGACTCTTTGACTTTTCCTTGACTTTCTTGTGAGTGGGCGCATTTTACTAGTGGAGGAGGATATTTTTAACTTAGAAATTTTTTATGATTGAACATCTTTGCTTCTTCATCAAGCAAGGCGCATTTAGCTATGTGTGAGGGATAAAACACTTGCCTTAGAATTTTTTTTTTTTTTTTACCAACTTGGGCGCATTGTGAGGTGGCAAGAGGATGAACTCAAACTTAGGAAAATTTTTAAACTTCTTCATCCCTTGAGGGCGCATTTTACCCCTGGAGGTGGATGAAACTTTTGCCTTAGAAAAATTTTCATGCTTCCACCTCACCAACTTGGGCGCATTTTGGGGTGGCAGGAGGATGAACTCATTTCATAGAATATTTTTCCTGAGCTTCCTCATCAACTAGGCGCATTTTGCCATGTCAACTGGATGAAGTTCCAGACTTAGAACATTTTTCATCGTTTTTCGCCAGTATTTCATGCCCTGCTATTTATAGTAAGTCCTCTGATTATTGCATCTCTGAAGCTCAGAATGATTCGAAATTTTGCGCACTGTATCCTTGTAACCTTGTTGCCCTGTCAACACTGCCATTTTAAGTCACCCTGCTATTTTTAGCCCATTTCCGGAGGTGGTTTACTATAAATAGTAACCTCTTGTTTCTGATAGCTCCACTGCTCCGATCAACTTGAAATTTTAATGAGGCGCTCCTCACCACGTGACCTGTCTGTCGACACTGACGCATGCACTCAATTTACTATTTTTAGCCTATTTCCAAATTGACTTACTATAAATAGTAAATGCTCCGTTTGACTTGAAATTTTACCAGCAGATAGCCTGAAGGACGCTGATCGCAGTGGTTTACACCGGTTTTCGAAAATTCTGACTTTTGACGCCTCTTTTTGGGTCCCTAAGCTAGAAACCCTAATTCGCTTTGCATGCATATCAAAAGATCTCTGTTTGCTCTCGTTTCTGTGGCACTGCGATCAGCTCGTGATTCTGAACTGCTGGGAAGCGGCTGTCGGGACATACCTGCTAAAAATAGCAAGTTCCTTACTGAGTGGGTATCTTCATTTGCATGTCACACCATCGCGAAGCTCTCGAAAAACCCATCAGGAATCACCTGACATGCAAAAGAAACCCTGACATGCAAACCCTAAAAATAGGCCCGGAAGACTGAATTCTAAAAGTTGTCGTCTCGTTTTGCATGTTATACTGTACCGAAGGTCTCGAAAAACCCAGAAGGAATATGCAGACATGCAAAGAAAAACTCTGCATCTGCACCCTGAAATTTGTCCCGGAAGTTGGACTGCTAAAAATAGTAAGTTATCTGTTTTCGCTCAAATTTTGCACGCGAACAGTCTGATATGCCCTGAATGCTGTGTGACTGTCGGAATCTCAAAATAGCTGACAGATTGCCTGGAATTTCATACTTACTAAAAATAGTATCTCAGAATTCGATGAAATCTCGCTAAGAGCCTGCTGGAAGCACACTGATAACAATGTTAAGCTCAATTTTCAATATATTCACCCTATTCGACCTCAAACTGACCAGGAAGACTCAAACCCTAATTTTCAGACTTAGCCAAATTTTCGCGTTTTAAGCTCAAAGGCGGAGAAATCCCGGAAAGCAGACCATAGAAAAGAGACAGACGGAGAGAGAGACCAAGAACCAAAGCCAAAAGACCAGAATGGAGCAAAAATTAGGGGTCCCCATCTTGAATGGGGCGATATGTGAAAAGGTCACAACAGGTGCTACACTGGCTGTCCTTACATGTTGCCATGTTATCCTTTGAATAAGTGGGTTCTCATGGAGACATGCAGACAGTTGATTTCAGTGCATAAAGAACAAAGAAGTAACCACAAGCGTGGATTCAAGTTCCCACTGACAATCGGCAAATATACTATCCCAACTGTACAAAAAGCCAAGTCTGTTTATGCTGAAATGCAGATCATGACAATCAAGACCTATAGGTATAGGTTTGATTTTGATTACCGAGATGTCAGAAGGCAATTACAAAAGGGTCATCATCACAAGTATCGCTTTGAAGACATCTGGGTTGATTGTAGAGATGAAAAATCCATTCGTAAAATGGATTATTGCAAGTTGACTATTCAGCAGATCAGAGACCTTGATATTGCTGACCTACCAGAGGATTTTACAGATCCTAGCGATATCATGAATGCTGTCTATGATGAACAAGAGGTTTCTCAAAGACTGTTGCTTGCAATTCAATGGTCTAGGAAAGAAATTACCAGCATGAGAGAGAGATTAAGCCAATCCTAGCCAACACTGCAGAATGGTTACATAAGCATGGTTATGAAATGAAAAGTTTCAAAACAGATTCAGAAGGAGAAGAATCCGAAGCAAAAGCTCGCCGATAGCAAGAACTCTGCATGAAAAATAAATTAGCGGCTGTTCTCACTTCTTCACGAAGAGGTCCCAGGATCAAGTTTACTATTGGCAAGAAAGATACCCAGTCCGTCCTAGAAGGAGAAACCACAGAATTCGATCCATCTCGCTCTAAAGGTAAATAGTCCATTCTAGATGAGATAGATTCCGATGAAGAAGGTACTTCCAGTGATCAATCCGCTGAAGATGAAGACTCAGCAGAAGCAGACTCCGATGCAGAAGAGGTTTTTGAAAGTGGGCAAGAGTCTGAAGAAGATTCAGAAGAAGAATCTGAAGGTGATTCCGAAGGTGAACCAGAATTGGAAAGACAAGAGGCTGATCAACAGGAACCCAGGCATGATCAAGAAAGAACTACATCTCCACCTGAGAATGTGGTTGAGGAAATTCCTAGAATGTCATCACCTGTGATTTCCATTGTTCCTCATACCTCTCCAAGTTCAAGAACTCCTCCACCTCCTGTTCCCTCGTTAGCCATTCCTACCACATGCATTCCTGCAGTTGAGATATCCACTATTCCTGCAGCATCAACCCCGCTTGATAATCCCTCAGTAACAAGCATTCATATGGTTGATATATTGTCAAGTCCTCCATCATCCATTCCTAGCCTATCTTCACCAACGTATGATATCACTTCTGAAAATGAATTCAATCGTTTCGTGAATGAGTCAATGCGTGATCAGCTCAATGTGTAGTCTACAAGAGCAATGATGACACACTTCTCCTATTGTCACAATACCCATGGTTACTTCAGATGTGACAATAACTTCGAAAGTGACGATGACAACTGAGTTGACAGTGAATCCAAAAGTTCACACTTCCTTCCTTCCCCCTTGGCTGATATCTCAAGTGTCGAAGCAGAAGAAGCAAATGATCTCTCCAGAGGAGCTCGACCTCGAAGAGATAGTCCGTCCAAAAGCTAAAGGGAAGAAAAAGGAAAAAGTATACTCAAGGCTGAACGTTGACAAGACTGGCAACAAGTATGCGGAAATTGGCATACCACCGCAAGAAGAAGGTGATGTCAATATGGAGGACTACACGGTAACAAAAGTCCAGCTTGGCAAGGTTACCAATGAAAGTGCAAAGGCTGACGCACAAATGACATTGGATATCTTGGCTGGAAGACTGCATAAAATGGAGCAAGCTCACAATATGTACAAGCAAAGGGCAGAGCATTATGCCATTGTTGTAAATAGACTTGCAGGATCTCCAACTAATGCACAACCGCTGACAGTGGTAAGTATTGAGGACCCAGCTATCAAGAAAGCTGAGAAGTTCGCCTCCAAAGGTAGAGTGTTGTATGATTTTGTTGAGAAGATCATAGAACACGGATCCCAGATCATAATTGTTGTAGACGAGAAAACTACCTTGTTGGCCAAGCTCACCACAGAGCTTGATCAAGAAAAAAGTGTACTTTCCCAGGAGCACAGAGATATGGAAAAATGCCTACTGTCGTGGTCACAGATGAAGTAGGTAAAGCTCAGTAAACTGGTGGAAGTCGGGGTAATTCCTAACAAATAAAAGTTCATTGAGGTAAGAGAATCTTTGAAACATCAAATTCAAGTAATTCAATCTCTTACGGAAGATCTCCACCAAGTGCAGGAAGATGTCGAAGGACATCGTGTTATTCTTGGAAAAGGTATCAAGGAGTTACCAAGTCAACTTCTTGAAGAGAATCGTATCTTCCTGCTGGCCACAGAAATATCTCAGATCTTCAAAGAAGCCATCATGAAGTTGATTGACAGTTTAGACTTTTTAAAAGCCTCACTGAACGTCATTTGTGATACAAGGCTCACATTGGATAACTTGAAAATGCATCTTGACAGGTGCAAGAAGGTTCACTCATCTGCCATGAGATCGATCATGAGAATTCACACCATTGTGGATTACACCGTTGGTCCGGATGAGAAGTTCGTGCAGGAGACCAGGAAGAAATATGAAGACTTCCGCGCCCAAAGCAAGGAAACATGAAGAGGGTTCTTGAACTCCAGTGTCAGACATTTCCGGTGCATCCCTTTATGCATCTTGTAAATATTTCCTGACATCTTATATGTCTTTTTGTAAATTGTAATTGCACCAAGTTCGAAGATGTAATCTTTTGAAAACAGATTACACTTTGACTTTGGTCCAAGTTAGGTGAGAGCTCCTAAAATCACTTACCTAACTTTCCTTGATTTCCTCAATTAGTTTCCTAATTTTTCTCATCCCTCTTTCTATATAATGTGAGGGATTTCTATTGTAAATTTATCCTTTAGTATTTTGCAACAAAGTGCTGCCTTTTTTGAAGTAAAATTGTGAAACTTTGCGTTCATACTTTGTGAATGAAATCTGATCAATAAAGAAGAGGATTGCAAACCAGACTTTGTGTTGGATTCGATACTTTTATGAATTGATCTCATTTGGTGGTGATTAGCTTATGGAATTTGAAGGACTCTAAGTAATTCATGTAAACTTTGTGTTACATCCTTTATTTAGATTTTCATTTGTGTTTTGTTTATCTTTGGTTGAATGATCTACAAGACTTTGTGCTTGTAATTGTTCATGCTCTTTGGATACTATTGTTGGATGATCTACAAGACTTTGCACTTGTAATTGTTCATCTGTAAAGGAATTGCTGCGTCTAAGAAGACTTTGTGCTTCTAACGTGACAAACGACACACTTTCACAGATCCACCATTGAAAAAGCCATGGAACGACTTTGTGCCTTTGTGAGCTTTCCCTTTTATTTTACTAGTTTATTGTTAATCACTTCTGGTACCTCTACACTTTGCTTTGACAAGATAGAGGTATTGGCATTACTGCTCGTTGTTAGTTTAGAGTTATTGTGAATTGAGAACTTCCAACAGTGAAGCATTGTAAACATCTTCTCTAAAAAAAGAGAGAAGGATGAATGTAACACACCCCCCCACTTCGTAAGTAGTGTGTACATTTTGTAATTACTTTGTTTGTTTTACTATCGCTTCTGTCAGCAGTAAGAAGGGCGCCTCCCCTTTCTGAGAGGAGAGATTTACATCTCACATAGCTATGGCTGAAGTCCTAGTTGTGTAATCTATCGAAAAGCTGATTACATAATTTTCACCCAACAGTATGTATACCATATCGACACATATGTATGAGCATATCCATCTGCCGATCATACATCTTTATTGATATGTTTATACATATGGACACGTGTACATACTATATACATGTGTATACATACCCACTCAACCTATTCACTTATGTCCATTTACGTTATCCTCACAATGATCATTGTACAGTAAGTCAGATACACAAATAAACATCACTTATACATGCATTCAGAAGTAGACATGACTCCTAATGCCAACATACAAGCCTACGGATGACTTACCCATAACTCAAACAAACTGACTTAGCTTACTCAGCCTAAGGGACGTGTGTGTATATGCTCAAATGGTTCTCGTTACTGTTTACTCAATCAAGCTCCTCTCCCCAATGATATTTCTCCTCTACTTGGAGGAATGGTTCGCACACCTGCATTCAATGACACGCTAATAGGAGTCATATGTTCACAACAAAGCAATATACATGAAACATCTCAAAAGTTAGAATAAACATTTATTCAACAACTTACGTGCAACATTCATCTAGGTTTACATCAATAGAAGTAACAATCAAATGAGACAATCATTAAATGGAACACATTCATATTGATAACAAGAAACAACACGTTTTATTCATCACATTGATTCAATCATTACTTCAATTTCCCTATGCAATAGTAGCTATACAATTGGGGTGTAACAAAATAATTAATTTAATAATTTATTCCCTTATTTCTCCTTTTAGCCGTCGGGAATAATAAAGGCTAAAATAATGTGCTAGTAGCCATCAAGAAGGGGACATTACAGTCCTCCCTTCCTGAAATTGTTTGTCCTCAACCAATTGCAAACTCGGGTGTTGTAATTTCTGCTCATTCTCCCATGTGGCATCCTTTGCTGGCAGATTTCTCCATCTCACCAAATACTCCTTCACCACCTTGTTCCTCAATCTCCTCTCACGAGTATCTATAGTCTCCTCGGGAATAAGAACCAAATGTCCTTCCTCATCCAAGGGAGGAAGCTCAACAGAAGAAGTAACCTGCTAGCCCAATGCCTTTTTGAGGCACGAAACATGAAAAACATTATGAATCTTGCTACTCTTAGGAAACTCCAACTCATATGCTACCTCTCCAATCCTCCTGATAATCTTGTATGGTCCATAGAATCTGGGCTTGAGCTTTTCTACTTCGCTCTTCTTAAGAGAAGACTATCTGTAAGGCTGCAAGCGAAGATATACCAAATCGCCAACCTCAAAACTGCGCTCCACCCTATGTCTATCAGCATACGTCTTTTGCTGATTTTGTGCCACCTAGAGATTATTCTTGAGTGCCCTCAAGATATCTTGACTCTCCTGAATCCAATCCTTGGCTTTGGGAGCCCTGCTCTCACCAAAAGCCAACTTCGTAAATGAAGGTGCATCATATCCGTACAAAGCTCGGAAAGGACTCATCTGTAGAAACCCTAGTTTCCCCAAAATCTCTGTATCTGACTGTATTTAGGTTTTTCTGAAGGTTTTTGATTTTTGCTTTTTTTTTGAGGTTTTTGAACAATAAATGAAATTTGCGATTTTTGCAATAACTTGAAATAAATTCACTAAAAATTATATAACTCTAAAAACTAAGAAATCCTTTGAGAATATAGATGCCAAACTCTTTATTATTCTACTGAGACGATTACATTGAAGATCTGATAACTTGCAAGGTAAAAGGCAATGATTTTTGAAAACCTGATTTTTGATACAGCAATAAATATTCTGATGAAAAAAGGTACGGCTGCAATGATCTCTCTATTCTCCTCCTGTCTGGTGATCTTCAATACCTTCTGGAACCCCAACGCCTTTAATGATGCCAACTGGAAGTCAAAAGGATAGGCGTTTTGTTCTGAGATGAAGAAGACGTCCTTGCTGGTGCAGTACGGCCTGGTACAGGTACGGATGTGTCAGAACCAGCAATTAATGAATTTGTACGGCCTTCTCTGTAGCTCTCCAGATCTCTGAAAAATGGGCGCCTAGATGAATGGAAGGTATTCTGAATGATAGAATATGCTGAAGCTCTGTAAAATGAATAATCTTTGAAGCTCTGTGATTCCTCCTGTATGAAGAAACCTCTGCTGCAATAAATCAAGTGGTATTTCACACCCTCTGAATTGCTTCCCGTGGAGATGGCTCGTTCCCCAAGGAATTCGAACTTGAAACCCTAAAGTCTCTTGCTCAGATCAAAGTTGATCAGTTCTCAAAATTCAATAATCTCATAATGGCACAATTCCCAAGGCAAATGCACTATATGGCTCAAAAGTGCGATTTCCTTAATAATAGGGTTTTATTAAAATATTCACTTTTAATTCTTTTAATTCTTCCATAGTCTCTGTGAAATATTTTATAATAATTTAAATTGCCAAATTGGCCCCTTTCCTGATGATGGGCGACCCCTCAAATAAATCACTTAAGTTATAATTTAATATTATAACTTTATATTATAACCATCAATAATTAATATTTAATTAATATAATTAAATATTAATATCTCCCACGTTACTCATCCGATGACTGATCCGTCTGAAGCTGACAAACACTGAAGTGATTCTGAACGCTGCCAAATCCATACTGCTAAAAATAGCAGGGGTCCCACGCCGACTACCAACAACTGCTAAAAATAGCAACTACTGCAAGAAACGTCCAAATGAGCCCGAACGAAAGCCAATTGATCAACACTGCCAATCTAAAGCTGAGCCAAGCTCCGAAATGACCCTCTATCCAACCTATCAGCCTACGAGGGTCGCATAATAGGCTAACTCTTACGAACTCTGATGCTCACCAAAAATGGGGACATGACATCATCCCAATGGACATATGATGTGTGGTATTATAACAATATTCTCTTAAATGCAACCACCTAATCCATGCTCGCTGCTACCCAACAATGTAATTGCGCAAGTACCCCTCAATCCACTTGTTCACAATTTTTGTCTGTCCATCTATCTGAGGGTGGTAACTTGTGCTCGGAGTCAACTCGGTGCCAACCAATCTAAATAGCTCCTGCCAAAATGCACTCATGAATCTACTATCCTTGTCACTGACTATGTTCCTAGGTAGCCCATGCAATCTGAAAACCTCTCTGAAAAACAATGCAGCCACCTGTGGAGCCCTGTACTCTGATGGAATAGCAAAAGAGTGAGCCTACTTCGCCAACTGATCCACCACCACAAAGATACTATCTCTCCCATGCACCTTAGGTAGACCTGTGATGAATTCCATAGATATGCTTTCCCATTTATGCTCTGGGATAGGTAATGGCTGCAGCAATCCGGCTAGATGGGTATGCTTTGACTTGTTCTACTAACAAGTCACACACTCCCTGACATGTCTCAAGATGTCATCCTTAAGGCCCTTCCATGAGAACCTCTCTCTAATCTGTCTATAAGTCTTGAAATAGCCCTGGTGGCCTGCCAAGGGGGTGTCATGAGAAGCCTGCAATATCTTCTCCTTCAATTGGGACTCTAGCACCAAGTAGATTCTATCCTTATAGAAAATCACATCATCCACTACCCAATACCTATCATTCTGAATCAATCCATCCATCAACTCACAAGCAAACTTATTCTTAGAATACTCTACCAACAAGAGGGATTTCCAATCTGTGGAAATCTCAGAAAGTGAGCAAGTTGAAGGTCTCCTAGAAAGGGCATCTGCAACAATGTTCTTCTTCCCCTTCATATACTCTATATCAAAATCATAAGCTTGTACTTTGCTGACCCACTTTTGTTTTCTCTCATTTAAATCCCTCTGCTCTAAGAAATATTTGAGGCTATTGTGGTCGGTCCTCACCACAAACTTGGCTCCAACTAGATATTGTCTGAACTTCACCAAAGCATGCATAATGGCAAGCATCTCCTTATCATAAATGGAATATAGCCTCTCTGGTCCTCTAAGTTTCCGACTCAAAAGCTATGGGGTATCGATTTTGCATTAGTACTGCCCCAATGCCTTCACTCGAGGCATCGCACTCAAGAACAAACGACTGTGTGAAGTCTGGAAGTGCCAAAATAGGACAACTACTCATCACATCCTTGAGCTTATCAAAAGCTCGTTGAGCCTCTGACCCACTAAATGCACCCTTCTTAGTCAAGTCTTTCAATGGTGCCCCCAATTGACAGAATCCCCTCACAAATTGCTTGTAATAACTGCACAATCCAAAGAAACCTCGTAACTCCATGAGAGTCCTAGGTGGTGGCCAGTCAAGTATCACCTGTATTTTCTCCTAGTGGACCTTCACCCCATCAGAACTAATCACATGTCCCGAATACAATATCTCCTTAAGACCGAATTCACATTTGGAGGCCTTAGCATATAATGATTGCTCCTCCATGATAGTTAAAATCTCATTCAAATGCTTTAGATGGTCCTCCCATGTTTTACTATAGATAAGCAAGTCATCAAAGAACACTAGGAGAAACTTACACAACTATTTGTTGAAGATATGATTCATACATGAATGGAATGTGGCAGGTGCATTTGTTAATCCAAAGGGCATCACCAAAAACTCATAATGGCCATAATGACATCTGAATGCGGTCTTATGAATATCATGCTCTCGAACCCTAA